>JAUTBQ010053880.1:0-17429 GCA_032361185.1 Lepetodrilus ovalis
TAAATACGATTGTGTTGTAAAAATGTAGAGTAGATTGCTTGCAATCTGCTATGTTTTATTTCACAAATTATTTTTTTCACAGATTACAGGCAATCTGTGTTACATTTTTAAAACATCAATTTTTACAGAAGACAAAACTTCGTAATCTCTATCTTCAAAAGGCTCATTGTAATGTTTGTTTACGTAATTCTTAATCCATTCATCACGTTCATCAAAAAGATCAAATATTTGTTCTTTGTATCCTTTAAAAATATTCTCAATAAATTCTAACACTCTTTTATCTTTAAATAAATTCTTGTTAATACTGAATTTATCAAAATGTTTCTTTAGTTCATTAGCTTTAACATACTTATCTCCTGTAACCCATCTATTAACAGTGCTTAGTCCAATTGGTTCACCTTGTTTATTCATTGAAATTAGAATCAAGTGAATTAAATTACCATCTTCATCTTCCACAAAAGTGTGGAAGTGTCCATATTCATTTTTTCTATGTGCGTGAAAAAAAACTCTACTATTTGTGTTTGGGTCAACAATACCACCATCAAAAGGGTAGTGTACGGTTGGATCAAATTCATACTTTTTCCCATCCATTATTTTTAGAGCCAAATTTGAGCCACTCAATTTTAGAGAATTTATTATTTCTAATATTTTCTTTAAATATTTTTCGGTAACTAACTTAGAATTATTAAAAATAATTTTAGCATTATTTGCAATTGGGGAGATAAGGGTTAGGGTTACAATTCCTAAAATATGTAAAAATTTTCTACGTTTCATAAGCATATGTTGAAATTAAAAATAGATGTCCGGTTTGGACAGATAATAACCGGACATCCGATATAGTTATATTTTATTTTTTAGGTGAACAGGGATTACATGGATTTGCTTTCATCATCATTTTTTTAGGATTACATGGGTTACAAGGATTTTTCTTCATAGATTTTGGTCCGCAAGGATTACATGGATTCATCCCACTACCAGCATCGGAAGCAATAAAGTTAGCATTAACTTTTATTGTTTCATTTAATTTTCCCTTCACCATACCAGGTATCTTAACACCAAAATCTCCTAATTGAATTTCAAAACTAGCTTTTACCTTTAATAAATTTCCGGGCATCTTACCTTTTGTCATATCATTTTCTTTATAGTAGGTTAGTTCCATAGGAACCGAAATATCTTTAGTAACTCCATGAACTGTAAATTTACCATGACCAGTTGCAGTTACCTTTTTGGTATCCGCAAGCATATTTGAAGATGCACCGGAAATTCCGGTTAACATAAATTTAGCTTTAGGAAATTTTTCTGTATCCAACCAGTTAGGACTCCTTAAATGTTCATCTCTTAAATCGATACCGGTTTTTAAAACTGTTAAATCAACATCAACTTTACCTTTTGGCATTTTTGTAATGTCGTTAGTGTTAATCATTACCATTATGTTTAGTTTATTACTTACTCCAATAATGTCTTCTAATGGTGCATTCGATTCGAATTTAGCTTGGTTACGCATATCGCTAGCATCTGCCATAAAAGTGCTTTGTGCAAACATTGATGTTGCCAAGATTAAGAAAAGTAAGATCGTGTGTTTTAGTTTAGCTTTCATTGCTACTCCTTTTTGTTTTTTGAAAATACATTATTATAATTGATGTAATTGTTGTGAAGCCTGAAATTGCCATAGATAAATCAAGACCCCAAATAAATTTCTTTTGCCACTCCTGGTAGGTCCTATCAAAAACTTCATCCTTCACATCTACCAATACTTCTGTTTTTGTAAAAATTTCTTGTCCATAACCAAACCATACAACAAGCGATAAGGCAATGATAGCAATCGCTATGTACATTGTTCCTTTCTGTTTTGTGTTAAGCTTTAGAGATTTCATTTTAACCTTGTGTTATTATATTTCAAATTTATGTGCGTAAGATAGTTCTCAAAGTTGTTTGCAACTTACGGATAGCCGACACTTTTTGGTTAAGATGATTGAAGAAAGAAAAAGTGTAAGTTATATGACAGTTAAGGAAGTGAGTCCTTAAATTTGTTCTTGTAATAAGTTAAATTTGTAGTTCAATAATAATATGGGAGTAAAAATGGAAATGATAACTACGAAAAAAATATTGGTTCTATTCTTGAGTTTTTCCTTTTTGATAAATTGCTCAACAAATACGGTGCAAAGTAAAGTTAAAGATGAAGGTAATGATATTGTATTGATTGATAATGATTTTGCGAATACAATTTCCGTTCAAGTAAGTGGAAGTGAAAACTCTTATTCATTCTCTGTTAAAATTAAAAGTCCTGATGAAGGCTGTAAACAATATGCAAACTGGTGGGAGGTTGTTTCTGAAAGTGGAGACTTAATTTATAGAAGAATACTAGGACATAGTCATGTAAATGAACAACCGTTTGTGCGCTCTGGTGGCACCATCGCAATAAGTTCAAATCAAATTGTAATAGTTCGCGGACATATGAATAGTACTGGCTATGGAACTAAAGTAATGAGAGGTTCAGTAAGTTCGGGGTTTGCTGAAACAACTCTTGATAAAGACTTTGCAATTGATCTTGAAAATAAAGAACCACTTCCGGGGAATTGTGCTTTTTAATAGTATAAGAAAATTGTTATGATAAAATACTTTCAAATAGAAACCGGAATAAAAGTACATGCAATTACAACTGAGCAAATGATGGAAGTTGACAGAATTGCTATTGAAGAAACCGGACCTAATTTATTTCAGATGATGGAAAATGCAGGAAGGAATCTTGCTCTTTCTGCAATTGATATGCTTGGTGATAAATGGCAAAGTGCTAATATTATAATGCTTGCCGGAACAGGTGGAAATAGTGGTGGTGGAATTTGTGCTGCTAGACATTTAGCCAATAGAAATATAAATGTTACTTTGTGTTTATCTAATCTTAATAGATTAGGTGAAGTTCCGGCAGAACAAAGAAAAACATTCCAAACAACATACGGCAAAGAAATAGAAATTGAAAATTTAGAAAAACTGAAACCGGATTTAATTATTGATGCTATTATTGGGTATAGCTTAAAATCTGCACCAAAAGGAAATGCTCTTAAAATGATAAACTGGGCTAATAAACAAAATGCTAAAATCCTTTCTCTTGATATTCCCTCGGGAGTTAATTCTACCACGGGAGAAACTTATGGCGAATTTATTAAAGCTAACAGAACGCTAACACTTGCACTACCCAAAACCGGATTGCTACCGGAACTTACCGGAAAATTATTTCTTGCAGATCTTGGAATTCCTAAAAAAGTTTATGAAGGAATGAGAATTGAATATAATGAACCGTTCGGATGTGAGTTTGTTGTAGCGTTAACTGCTTCATTGTAAATACAAAAGTAGAATGTCTGAAATGTTATTGTCCCATTGTTATTAGGAAATACAAATCTCTTTTACTTTCCTTATCTTTACAAAACTAAAAAATTGAATAAATAATGAAAACAAAGACCGGATTTATAACATTAGTTGGCAAACCTAATGTTGGTAAATCAACATTAATGAATAAGTTGGTGGGTGAAGATTTATCAATAATAACAAGTAAACCCCAAACAACACGCAAAAGAGTATTAGGAATTTATAATGATGAAGTACATCAAATTATATTTCTAGATACACCTGGAATTTTAGAGCCAAAATATTTGTTGCAGGAAAAATTATCTGAATACATTTATACTTCTGTTAAAGATGCAGATATTTTAGTTTTTATGATAGCGAGTAAAAATCTTGAGAAAGAAATAGAAATATTTGAAGATGAAAAGTTTAATGAAATTATTTCAGCACAAAGAAAAATAAAAATACTTGTTATCAATAAGATAGATATTTCAAGTAATTATACGATAAGTAAAGCTGTATCACTACTTGAGGAACAAAAATTATTCGATAAGATAATACCTATTTCAGCACTAGAAAATTATAATGTAAGTTTTTTACTAGAAACATTAAAAGAATATTTACCCGAACATCCAAAGTATTATCCTGATGATCAATTAACAACTGAGACGGAAAGATTTTTTGTATCAGAAAAAATTAGAGAAAAAATATTAGAAATTTTTCACGATGAGATTCCTTATAGTGTAGAAGTTGTAATTGAAGAATTCAAAGAAAGAGAAAGAGGCAAAGATTATATTTCTGCTACAATTGTTGTTGAACGAGAATCTCAAAAACCAATAATATTAGGGAAAAGAGGAACCAAAATAAAGAAGCTTGGTAATCTTGCTAGAATTTCAATTGAAGAATTTTTAGGGCGACAAATTTATTTGGAGATGCGAGTAAAGGTGAGTGATCAATGGCGAAAGAATATAAATGAGCTTAAAAACTTTGGTTATACAAAATAATATCTCAGAGACACAACTTGCCATTTAGTAACTCAAAATATAAATCCGAAGCAATACTGCTATTGGTAACAATTCTATGGGGAGCAACTTTTGTAATTGTAAAAGATGCTTTACACGAAATTTCCCCAATGTTTTTTATAGCTGTTAGGTTTTTTATAACAACTCTTTTCCTTATTCCATTTATTTGGAAGAAAAATATTAGTATTAAATCAATTCTACCGGGGATTTTTTTAGGAATATTATTATTTGCTGGTTTCGCTACTCAAACAGTCGGATTAAAATATACAAGTGCTACAAAATCAGGCTTCTTTACTGGAACGTCAGTTATAATGATTCCATTTTTACAAATACTAATAGAAAAACGTTTGCCAACTAAAGGTATTATTTTAGGTACTTTTATTGTTATGCTCGGAATAATTTTTTTATCAAGTGGTGGTAATAACTTTGGTACTTTACTTCAAGATTTCGGTAGTAATTTTAATTTAGGTGACGGACTAACACTTATTTGTGCATTCTTTTTTGCTTTGTATATTATTTATCTTGATGTGGAAACAAAGAAACATAACTTTTGGATTTTACTTTTTGTACAAGTGGTTACAACAATGATTCTTGCAATTATGTTTTCACTAATATTTTCAGTAACAGGTTTGGAAGAAATTAAATATTCGTATTCAATAAATTTAATTTTAGCAATATTATATACGGCAATTTTTGCAACGCTAATAACCACAGCGCTTATGACTAAATATCAAAAAAATGTTACACCAACTAAAGCAGGAATTATATATTCGTTTGAACCGTTATTTGCAGCACTTTTTGCATTCTTTATATTAGGTGAAAAAATAACTAATTTTGGGTACATTGGTGCTATTCTTATATTGCTAGGGTTGATTTTCTCAGAAGTTTATGAGTCAATATTTTTGAATAGGAATGAAACAAGTTAGAGCAGAGATAATTGTAACCGGATTAGTGCAAGGGGTTGGCTTTAGATATTTTGTATCAAGAAAAGCTAATGAACTTAATCTTGTTGGTTATACTAGAAATCAATATGATGGAACAGTTTTAACAATTGTTGAAGGGGAAAAATATTTAATTGAAGAATTGTGCAAAGAATTAAAAATTGGACCTATGCACGCTGATGTTAGAAGCTTTAATATTAAGTGGAGTAAAAGCAAAAATAAATTTGTGAATTTTGAAGTGAGACACTAAAAAAATATCAAAAAACAATTGCCAAATAATAAATAAATTTTAATACTCAAGCATGAAAAAACAAATAAAGGATTATAAAATTTAGAAATTGGAATTTGTTTTTTTTTGTATTTATTTATTGAAATTTAGCCCGAAGGAGCAATATGAATTTTAGAACTGGTTTTGGATACGATGTTCATGCTTTTGCAGAAGATAGAAAACTTATACTTGGTGGAATAGAAATTCCTTATGAGAAAGGCTTGAAAGGACATTCCGATGCTGATGTTTTACTCCACGCAATTTGTGATGCTATGCTTGGTGCTTTAGCACTAGGAGATATAGGAAAACACTTCCCGGATACTGATGAGGCGTATAAAAATATTGACAGTAAAATTTTGCTTTCAAAAGTGAATGATTTAATAGTTGAAAATGATTATTTAGTTGGTAATGTTGATAGTACAGTGGTTATGGAAAAGCCAAAATTAAAAGATTACATTCTTGAAATAAGAAAAAGCATCGCATTAATTCTGCGAGTTAATATAAGTCAAATATCAGTTAAAGCAACAACATCGGAAAAGCTTGGTTTTGTTGGAATGGAAGAAGGTGTTAAAGCATTTGCTACTGTTTTACTAAAGGAAGATTTGGGCGACTAATGTTAGAAGAAATTGTTCTTTATTTAAGTGGATTAGATGCTACTTGGATTTATGTGATTTTGTTTTTATTTTCTTTTATAGAAAATATTTTTCCTCCTTCTCCCAGTGATGTTGTAGTTGTAGTTGGTGCGTCTTTAATTTCAAGTACAGCTATCGGTTTTATTCCTGTATTAGTTATAACAAGCATTGGAAGTGCCTTAGGTTTTATTATAATGTACTATATTGGTTTCTTTTTAAGTGAAAAAGTTTTACGAAAAGGTAATCTTAAATTTATTAGCCCAGATGCTTTACATAAAACTGATGAATGGTTTTCAAAATATGGATATTGGATAATACTTGCAAATAGATTTTTACCAGGTACTCGTTCAGTTATTAGTTTTTTTTCGGGTGTCCATGAATTAAATGTAATAAAAACATTTTTTTATGCTCTAATTAGTGCAACACTATGGAACTTGATAATTGTCTATCTTGGAATGACGCTTGGTAATAATATTGAGCTTATTGATTCCTATCTAAAGACTTACTCAAATATTGGATTTGCATTAACAGCAGTGATAGCTATTTTCTTTTTAATTAGATTTTATTTTAAAAAGAAAAGTGAATAATTATTCATATTGTAAAAAACTTGTTTTAAGTTTGTACTATTCATAATTAACTTAAAGTGTTATGCTAACCAAAAAAAACAAACCGTATAAGTCGCCTTTACAAAAAGACCAAGATCGTAAAGAGTTCTTTGTCGGATTACTCTCAGCAGTTTTATTAGGTCTTTCGTTTCCACCAATTCCATTACCTTATCTTGTGTTTGTAGCATTGGCCCCCTATCTTTCTGTTATAACAAAAAATAAGAGTCTGGGACAAATAAACAGATTTACATACTTTGTAGCTTTAATATTTAATATAGTTACAATCTATTGGGTTGGAAGTTGGACACCGGATGCAGATCCATTTTTAATGGTGGCTGGTTCTGTGCTAATATTTTTTAATCCGTTAGTATTTTTAATTCCATCAACACTTTATTATTTGGCAAAAAAATATCTTCATAAAGATGTTGCATTATTTTTGCTTCCGTGGTTCTGGCTTTTTTATGAGTATATTTATTCAATATCCGATTTTAAATTTCCTTGGCTTTCTTTAAGCAATGCTCTGCCTTATTTTAATCAATACATTCAAATAGCTGATATTATTGGAGCATACGGACTAACTGTTCTAATTGTATATGCAAATATCTTTGTCTATCTTTTAATAAGGCACCTTAAGAGAAATGAAAAAATAGCTTATGTTTATTTAGCATTGTTATTTGTAATTATTATTCTACCATTTTATTATGGAATGAATAAAGTGAATAACTATCGTATTTCAGGTGAAAAAATTAAAGTTGGTTTGATTCAACCAAATTTAAACCCTAATAAAAAATGGGAAGTCGGAAACCTTGATGAACAAATAGATTTGTATTTTGTACTTTCTCAAAGTGCAATAGATGATGGAGCAAATATTGTCATTTGGCCGGAGACGGCACTTCCTGTTTATCTCTTAACGGACAAATATAAAACCCAAGGAAATAGGATTCAGCATTTTGTAGATAGTTTAAAAACTCCAATTCTAACCGGTATGCCACATGCTAATTTTTATGCAAATAAAAATGAAGCCCCGGAAGATGCAAAACCAGTTAAAGGTAGTAGTTCTGCTTATACATCCTATAACTCAATATTATTTTTTACTCCTAACCAAGATGTAAAACAATATGGCAAAATTAAGTTAGTTCCGTTTGGAGAAAAAGTTCCACTGGTTGATATAATTCCTGTTCTCGGTAAATGGTTTAAGTGGAATGTTGGAATATCAAGTTGGAACACTGGTAAAGAAAAAGTAATATTTAAGTTTGATAAAGATTCAAGCAAGGTAAACATTGGTGGTGTAATTTGTATTGAATCTATCTATGCAGATTTTATTGCAGAGTTTGTTAGTAAAGGTGCAGATTTTATTGCAGTTGTTACAAATGATAGTTGGTATGGAAATTCAAGTGGTCCATATCAACATAAAGAAATGAGTGTACTACGTGCCGTTGAAAATAGAAGAACTGTAGTAAGAGCTGCTAATGGTGGTATTAGTTGCATAATTAGTCCAATTGGCAAAACAATTGCTGAAACAGAAATGTTTACAAAAAAAGTTCTTGTTGGAGAAGTTCAACTTAATACAAAACGAACATTTTTCACTGATAACCCTTTGGTATTTCCATATGTTGCGATAGCTATTTCTGTTATGATTATACTAATTTCAATAGTAAGAAAGATGCTTAAACTGGGGGCATAAATAATAATTATGATAGATTTAAGAAGTGATACGGTTACAAAACCATCAGAAGCAATGCGTAAGGTAATGTATAATGCTGAAGTTGGTGATGATGTTTTCAAAGAAGATCCTACAGTAAATAGACTTCAAGAATATACTGCTGAATTGCTTGGAAAAGAAGATGCTCTTTTTGTTCCAAGCGGAGTTATGGGAAACCAAATTTGTTTGAATGTTCATACACAACCTGGGGATGAAGTTATTTGTGAAGCCGATGCACACATTTTTCAATACGAATCCGGTTCGCCCGCTGCACTTAGCGGTTTGCAATTGTATCCTGTTATAGGGAAGAACGGAGTTGTAACATCGGAACAAATTGAACCGCTTATTAGACCACAAAGTGCATACTATATGCCGAGAACCAAAGTTGTAGAAGTTGAAAATACACATAATCGTGCCGGTGGAACTATACACCCAATTGAAAACATTAAGAGACTAAAAAAATTGGTTAGTAAATATAATTTAGTGTTTCACTTAGATGGAGCTAGACTATGGAATGCTTCAATTGCTTCCGGAATTTCTGTAAGTGAATACTCTTCTTACTTCGATTCGATTTCAGTTTGTCTCTCTAAAGGATTGGGCTCGCCAATTGGTTCGGTTATAGTCGGCTCAAAAGATTTTATTACAAAAGCATTCCGAGTTCGTAAAGCTTGGGGTGGGGGGATGAGACAAGTTGGTATTCTTGCTGCTGCCGGACTTTATGCACTTCAAAATAATATTGAGCGATTAGAAGAAGACCATAGAAAAGCTAAATCTCTAGCTAAAATTATTAGTGAAGTAAATTCATTAGAAATTATTTTGGAAAATGTTGAAACAAATATTTTAATATTTAGACCTACAAATATTTCCATTGAAGAATCATTAAAAAAATGTGTCGATAAAGGTTTGTTGCTAACAGTTGGGCAAGTTGGAACTTTAAGAGCAGTTACACATATGGATGTTAGCTTTGATGATATTGAAAAAGCGGGAAAAATTTTAAGAGACATTTTTTAAGGAAGTAGTAAACAATACGCGATGTTATCCCAAGTTAAGTTGAGAAAGAAAATTTTTAAAAAGTTTATCAATTAAATGCAACAAACAAACTATAAACATAAAATAGAAGAAACAGTGAAATTTCATGAAGTTGATTTGCTTGGTGTTTGCAATAATGCTGTTTACTTTAATTATTTTGAAGATGCTAGAATAAAATATTTGCAAGACCTAAAAAAGAATTATGATATTAAAGAGATTCTAGAAGGCGATCTGTTTTTTATTATGGCACATAACCATTGTGATTATTTATTGCCTGCTACTCTTGATGATAAATTGAAAGTACTAACAAAAATTAAAACAATTAAAAATTCTAGTTTTGAAATTGAACATATTGTAATAAACTCAAAGACAAAAAATATTATAGCAAAAGGTGGCGGAGTACTGGTTCATATAAATAAGATTACTAAAAAAAGTATTCCACTACCGGAATCATTTTATAAAGCTGTTCTGGAATATGAAAATGAGGTGGAAGTTATTAAAGATTCTTAAACTTGAAGGAAATAATTATGGCAATTGTTTTTGACATTGAAACAGTAGGTTTTGACATTGAACAACTAGCTGAATCTCAACAAGAATTTTTATTACGTTATGCCGAAAAAGAAAAAAACTCAGCCCTCAAAGAAGAAAAAAAAGACGAAGCAAAAAGATATTTAAGTCTCTATCCATTTACCGCCAAAGTTATTTCTATTGGATTGTTAAATACCGATACTGAGGGTACTTTAGTTCTTTATTCATCTGCAATTGATTCAGAAGAAAATGAAGAGTGGGAGGTTGAAGAAAAAAATATAAAGTATAAAAGTTTAGATGAAGTAGAATTGCTAAAATTATTTTGGGCATATATTTCAAAAACAGATAAAGTAATTACATTTAACGGACGAAATTTTGATCTTCCTTTTCTTATGCTTCGTTCAGCAATGTTGGGTATTAAACCATCGGTTAACTTAATTAACAATCGTTATAATATTACACGTCATATAGATTTACTTGATCAATTCACTTTTTATGGTATGACAAGAAAATTTAATTTAGATTTTTATTGTTATGCATTTGGAATAACCTCACCAAAATCAAAAGGTATTTCCGGAATGGAAGTAAAAGAACTTTACAAAGCCGGAAAAACAAAGGATATTGCAATTTATTGTGGAGAAGATGTTAAGGCAACATACGAACTATATAAAATATGGAATGAGTATTTAAATATCTAAAATGAAAAAGTGGAACTAAAAAATTACATTGGAAACAATTGGAAGGTCAAGTATTTTAATATTATTATTTTATTTAATCATTTAATTTTGTGAGTTTAATTATGTTAGAAAAATATTTATACTCAATATTTATTTTAGTATTCGTTTTTAACTTACCTACCTTCACTGAATCTGATAAAAACAAAAAGAATCTACAAAAACAAAATTTTGAAATTCATCAAAATATTTTTAATATAAATAATATTTCAACTTATGTTAGAAATAATGGTGGTGCCGATTTGGCTCCACGAGGAAATTCAGGGTTTACTTTTCCAAAAGGGAGTAAAAAAACTGCCATTTATGAATCAGGTCTTGTTTGGGGAGGTAAAATAAACGAAGTAATAAGAGTTGGAGGTTCAACATATAACCATGGATTAAGACCAGGTAAAATATTATCTGATGGAACTCCTGAGAATTATAAAAAAGCAAGTGTTAGAGTTTATAGAGTAAGACCGGATTATAAATCTGCAGATTTGACATCCGAAATAAATGACGGGGAAGGAACAGAGAAAGAGATACGCAATAGATATAAGACCGATTGGAATGAATGGCCGACTATTGATGGAGCACCTTTTGATGATTTGGATAATGATGGAATTTATAATCCGCAGATAGATATACCCGGAGTACAAGGAGCGGATCAAACACTTTGGTATGTTGCAAATGATCGCGATTCAAATTTAACAAAAGAACTCTATGGTTCTTTACCGATGGGAATTGAAATGCAAGTTACTATTTGGGGTTACACTGATAGAGGTGTGTACAATAATATGCTTTTTAAAAAATACAAATTAATTAATAAGAGCAATTCGGTTTTTGATTCAATGTATGTCTCAATATGGAGCGATCCGGATTTAGGTGATGCCGGAGATGATTTTGTTGGCTGCGATACTTTATTAAATATGGATTATGTCTATAACGGTAATAAAATTGATGGAGCTTACCAAGAAACACCACCTTCAGTAGGCTTTGTATTATTACAAGGTCCAAAGGGATATAACGGAAATAATTTAGAAATGACATCCTTTCACTATGTGTTTAAACATGGAGATGAAAATTATCATCCACCAAGATTGAGAGATTACAATGGATCACTTAAATACTATAAATTTATGCAAGGTGAAATCGGTGATGGTTCAATATTTCCTATCCCCGATATTTTGGGAGGAGGTTCAACAAAGTTTCCGTTTTCCGGTGATCCGATAAGTAGAACAGGTTTTATTGAGGATATAATTAGAAAACCAGGAGATAGGCGTATGGCTATTGGCTCAGGACCTTTTTCAATAGCGATTGGTGATACGCAAGAAATTGTTTTTGCCGAAGTTGCAGCTCAAGGGGAAGACAATATAAATTCAATACGCTTGCTTAAATATTATGTAGAACAAATACCTAAAAACTATGACAGTATAAAATTTATTGAAAAATATCATGTGCCAATTCCACCACCTCCGGAATTTTCTTTTAATGAATATTTAGATCCGAATAAGATTTCTTTTATAATTAAAGACAATGATAATATTGTTGATTTTGAAAATAATGGATATAAGTTTCAAGGTTATAATGTTTATCAATTAAAAAAAAACTTTTTTGATGGTAAGTATTATTCTTTTGTATCAAATTTATTTTTTAAAATTGCAACTTATGATATAAAAGACGGAGTAACTAAAATATATGATTATGCTATAAATACTCAAACAGGAAAAATAATTAAGGAATTAGCTCAAAAGGGAACTGATTCCGGTATAAGTGAAATTATTACAATTGATCATGATTTTGCAACAAATACTTCTTTAATAAAAGGAAAAAGATATGATTATGCAATTACTGTTTATTATTATAATCCCAATTCCGGTAAATATCCAAGTACAGTTGAAAGTTTAATTAAAAGTAAAAGTATAGTTTTTCAAAATGATATTGAAGGAGTTTCGTACAAAGATACTCTTAAGGTCGATTCCAGTTCCGTTACAAATAGTGATGTATTTGTTTTCCCGTTAGTTGCAAATCCTTCACAATTAACAGACCATACTTACAGAGTTTCTCTACACAACAATAAAGGTATTTCATATTGGAATTTAACGGACATAACTTTAAATAAAGTAATTCTTAAAAATCAAAAAGTATTAGGCAAAGAACACTACTGGCTTGAAAATAGACTGCTTAAATTTAGGCATGAAATACCTAAAATTGATGGAATGTTAATTATTGTTACACGAAAAGAATATACCTTGGGCGATTTTAAAAAACGAGGTATTTATTTAACAAAATACGAAGGGAAACCCACATCATTTTATCGGTATGAAACGGGAGATATTTGGACTTATACTGGTGTAAAGAAAAAAGGTTGGGATCGTTTTTCAGTGAAATCAGCTATTTCTAACAAAATAAAAGATATTTATATTGATGCGAAATATTTACTACCTTATGATTATGAATTAAGGTTTACAGACAATGAAAATTTTGCTATTGACTATTGGAATAATCATAAAATAATTTCCGTTCCATTTGAACTTTGGAATATTGGAATAAATACACCTTCGGACTCTTCGGATGATATAAGAATGGTCCCATTTGTTAAAATGCTTAAGGATACAAATTATTGGAGTATAAATAGCAAAGTTGACATTGGTGAAATATCCTTTTCACAATATTATATTCAAACCTCCGATTGGATTTATTGGATGAAGCCAGACGTTAAAAGCGGAGGGTATAATAGTTTTGCAAAAATTTGTAACTCAATTGGAATAGGTAGAACCTATGATACTACTGCTGATAAAAGCCGACAAGGTTTTTATGTCGATTTTCAGGGTGGTTTTAATTATGTAATGGGTAATATGACTATACGAGATGAGGACAAGGATGGAAATCCACCACCATCAGGGACTACAATAAGGTTTTCAACATTAAAACCTATTCCGGAATCCAACACTTTTACTTTTAGCGGCATAAAACCATTTCCCAGAATAATACCTGATAAAAATATACTTTTCCAAAATTTCCCAAACCCTTTTAATCCTACAACAACAATAAGATTTTCAATACGTGAGGATGGCAAAGTAAAACTCACTATTTTTAATATTTTAGGACAAAAAATTAAAGAGTTAATTAATGAAAAAATGCTAGCGGGTAAATATGAGGTTCCTTTTGATGGATCAAATTTTGCAAGTGGAATATATTTCTATAGAATCGATAATGGACAATTTGTTGAAACGCATAAGATGGTCTTATTAAAATAATAATAATGACTACATATATTTTATTTTGATAATTTGTTTAATATAATTTTTATTTAAGAATCTAATTGAGAATAAGGAATCCACAATTATTCCTCAGATTTTTTCAAAGTCAATTACATTAAAAGTGATAAGTCTGTTAGATAATATTTTTACAGTTGTAAATTTATTAATAACTTAACCGATAATAAAATGAGTTTTCAACTAAAACAATTTGTATTTATAATTATATTTTTTCAATTTGCTGCTTCAAAAATTAAAGGGAATATATTGTTTGTTTCTGAATCTAAAAATATTGTTATTAGTGATTCTATTCACCACAAAATTTCTGAGCATCAACTAAATTCTCTTTATTCAACTAAAGCACTCGGTTCATTTGTTGAAAATCAAAAAACTTTTTTCAGATTATTTGCTCCAAATGCTAAATCCGTTAAACTAATTACTTTTAGCGAAGTAGAGGATAATACAGGTAAAACTTATGAGATGACTAAAGATGCAGATGGAGTTTGGGAAGTTATCTTAGAGGGAAAATTATATGGTCTATTCTATGGATATGAAGTATATTCTCGTTCAAATTCAAATACGAAAAATGTTCAACTAAGTGTTGATCCCTATGCAAAAGCTGTTGCAACCTTTACTGATTATTTCAATCCGCATAAAGCAATTGTTTATAATGATAGCTACAACTGGGAAAATGATGAATGGATACAAAGGGATTGGCGAGATTTAACAATTTATGAAATGCACATTAGAGATTTAACTGCACATAAATCATCCAGCGTAAAAAATCCCGGTACATACAAAGGTTTGGTTGAAGAAGATGCTAAAGGTGGCATTAGTTATATAAAAAGTCTTGGTATTAATACGGTTGAGCTTTTACCTACTCAAGAATTCGGTTATATGGAAATTCCATTCAAAGATTCACTGAACGGAAGTTTTAATACATGGAATCCGTATGAGAGAAATCACTGGGGGTATATGACTTCCAACTTTTTTGCTCCTGCTGCGTACTATGCAGAAAATACAAAACAGTTACAAAGAGAAAAGTGGATTGGTACTTCAGGAAAACAAGTCAATCAATTTAAAGATATGGTAAAGGCATTTCACAAAGAAGGAATTGCTGTTATGATGGATGTTGTTTATAATCATCTATCTGAATACGAACAAGGAAATCTTAAACAAATTGATAAAGATTATTATTTCCGATTAAACAATGAAGGCAATTATACTTCGGAAAGTTATTGTGGTAATGATTTGAAAACCGAGCGACCTATGTTGCGTAAGCTTATAATTGATAGTATATTATTTTGGATGAAAGAATATCATATTGATGGATTTAGATTTGATTTAGGTAAACTAATAGACTGGGAAACAATAGAAGCAGTAATTCATGAAGCAAGAAAAATAAATCCGCACGTTATTTTTGTTTGTGAACCTTGGGGTGGTGGTTATGATCCAGAAGGATTTTCTTTACGTGAGTGGGGAAGTTGGAATGACCAGTTTAGGAATGGAATCAAAGGAGAGAATCCGTTTAACGGTTTAGGTTGGATTTTTGGGAATTGGTATAATAACAATAATTTTAATCGAATAAAAAGTTACGTGAGAGGAACTTTAATTTCGGAACAGTACGGTTTATTTCAAAAACCGGAACACTCTGTAAATTACTTGGAAGCCCATGATGGCTATACTCTTGGCGATTTTATCCGCTTAGGAATTGGCAAAGTAAAGAAAGGTGAGGTTATAAATGATATAGATAGTAATGTTGAATTATCGGATGTTGAGTTGAAATTACATAAACTTGCAGCTATGTTTCTTTTTACATCTCAAGGTATTGCAATGATTCACGAGGGACAAGAGTTTGCACGTTCCAAAGTAATTGTAAAGCAAAAAGATATAGAAGATGAACACATGGGAACTCTTGATCATAACTCGTATAATAAAGATAATGCAACAAATTATTTGAACTACAAGCATGCAACAATAAATAAAGAGTTAGTTGATTTTTATAAAGGAATGATAAAATTAAGGACAAAGCATGAAGCTTTTCGTAGAGCAGATTTTGATGCGTATAAGTTTTACAAAAAACCTAAAAATGAATTTGCAATATCATATTTGTTAACCTATAAAAATAAAACATATTTTATAGCTTTTAATAGTGATAAAAATAAAACAACATCATTTAACTTACCAAGCGGTTGGTGGCAAATTCTTGCAGATGGAAATAAAGCAATGAGTACAAAATCAAAATTGATAAAAAATACAACTAAATTAAAACCAACAACCGGTATTATACTTAAACTAAAATAGTTCTTTGTAACACGGATTGCTTGCAATCTGTGAAGCAAGTTGCAAATATTTTTCAAAGCTAGTTCTTTTTCCCCTAAAGGTTTTGGGATTATAATTTTAGTACTAAAATATTTACAACAAAAGACACTGAATAAATTCAACATAACAAATTTTTGATGTAAAAAAACTCTACAATTAAACTCCCAAACTGAAATGAATATACTTTTCAAACTATTTGTATCACTTTTGTTTTGCTCTGTTATCTTTCCTCAAGATAATTCTTCATTGGTATGGTTAAAAAAAGTTGATTCAACAATAGTTACGGATGTAAGATATGCAACAACAAATAATTTTATGCACAGAGTTCTTTATACAACGGATAAAGTTATCTTGAGAAAGATTGTAGCTGATAGTTTAGCAAAGGCAAATAAATATTTTAAGGAAAACCATAATTTTAGAATTAAAATATTTGATGGTTATAGACCTTTATCAGTACAAAAACTAATGTGGAAGATTATGCCAAATTCTAATTATGTTGCAAATCCGACAAAAGGTTCCAGGCATAATAGAGGTGCAGCTATTGATATAACATTAGTAGATTCTCTTGGAAATCAATTAGATATGGGTACCGAGTACGATAATTTTACAAAGAAGGCACATCCTAACTACAAATTATTACCTAGGGAAGTAATTAATAACAGACAGTTACTTTCAGATATAATGAAAAAATTCGGTTTTCATCCAATCACATCAGAGTGGTGGCATTTTGATTTTCAAGGGTGGAGAAAGTTTGCAATTCTAGATGTTACAATTGAGTAATAAACCAGTTGCAATTTAGTTCCCGAATTTATGATGTAATATTGGTTGTGCTTTTTGTACTCCCGAAGTTTGTTTAATAGATTTCAGTATTTTACAAAAATTTAGAACCGGAATGAGAAGTTATAAGAAATCCTCTCTATAGAGTTTGTCGCTTATGAGAGTTTTTGCTAAAATAAGATAGAATATCCTAGATAACAATTGTTAATATTATTATATTGAAACCTCTGAAAAATTAAAACATTTCGCTACATTAGACTAATGGAGCAGAGGCGAAGTATGATTTAAGCTGTT
>JAUTBQ010053991.1:0-17427 GCA_032361185.1 Lepetodrilus ovalis
AAATCTAGACTTGCTTTTGTCCATAGGAGATATTTCGAATAGGAGTATTAGAGAACAGGGTCTGTGAGAGAGACTAAAGTATAACAGTAATTGCATGATTATTCTGGCAGGATTTTTCTTTGAGTGATGGGTGGGTGGTATTACATTAAACTAAAATATTTTTATATTGCAAAATACAAAATTACAGTTGTTTTCTGTGAAAATTATTTTACAAAATATATTTTTACTTCGCATACTGCTACTTTTTAATATATGGATATTGACCTCTGAAGCCACAAGCAATGTTTGGAATTATCTTCATGGAATTTGTTGATGACATCCTTCTTGGTGTTTACCTAATACCTGTGAATAATCACATTTCAAATAAGCCTGTATGTTTGTTGAGACCAAGTTCACTTTCAGAATGTTGACCTTTTCAACCTTTAATTAACTCCATTAAAGGCCCATTACCTGTTTGCTACAGTGACATTGCAAGTGATCATAATTGTCTGCATTATGTTGTCCAATTTCCGCCTTAATCTCATTCATTTCCCCAAAACAAGTTTAACCTTTGGTGAACAGGGCCAATGTAACTTTGCATAGTTGACGATAAAATATTGGTCAAATTGTGACCACCTTGTGAATATAGACCACTCTTAAAGCTCATGTAATCTATACATTAACATGTATTTAGGTATATGTGGCTATATTGCAAAATAAATAATCCTTTTTGCGTTTTTGTTCTCCATATTTCTTTTTATATAGAACTAATACAGTTTCCTGTAATTTTATTTAAATCATAAATGTATAATTATTTTAATTTTAGGAACTATGTCATTGTTCACAGTCATTTTAGGACATAGTTAATTGTTTAAAAAAAACACAGATTATCTGCATAATCATCAATTTTCAATGTTTATGTACACCTGTGGCTATTGTATTCATATTAGTAACCGCATGTCAGTTGTTCAACACATCTGACAGGTTACACATACCATCCTTCACTAATGCTTGTAACATTAGCTTCTCCCCTGTACTTGTTAATTAAACTCTCTAACTAAAGTTATTTTGAACATGTTCCAAAAACATATATATCTTGTATGATACGTATGCATACTGTCATCGCGAATAGAAAATATGTTGATTAAATTGTTTGCACATGCTCCGTGTTATGCCACCGCGTACATACATGTCAAGTTATAAACATTTGTTATTCCATATGAATGTCAGTAGGCGCACAATAGAAACACCCCTGTCTGCCGAGCCCAGACTGGTTGCATGCATATTTGTTATTCTGGTACTGAGGGTGAAATGTTGTTCATACATGCTGACTTGATTGCTCAAACCCCGACTACGAAAATATCGCTTAATTTGGCATTGATGTATTTGATCCTTTACTAGACAGGTGTTCATTATTCACGATGACGTTGTGTTGCGGCGACGTGTGTGCGTACATGTATTTTATAGCAGGATACTCTCGGTGGTATTCACAGATGTTGTCTTAAAGGTTACGAGCTGGTAGTTATAGTTTTCTTATTCAGAACTGGGAATGTATAGTAAATTATCATAGGAAATATTTTTTAAAGCATTTTTTTTATCCATTACGTCGGTGTTCAAAATTGGTTTTCATATTATTACCTGCCTGAGACTTGTAGCAGGACTTTGTTAAAAAAAATTGTTTGCATTTGTGACTTGGTTGTAAAATTTAGAAAAGAACATCTTGCCCTGAAAAGAAATTGAATTTCGACTGCCTACCGTATTTAAACAAGACCTCGGTAATACAATATCAAAGCTCCAATTAGTAGCATGTTTTAGAAGGTTATTATGTGACAAGTTGGATATCGTATAAACAAACATGACAATCTCTTTAACACAGGACACCTGCTCTGTAGTGCTCATGATATCTGAAGACTTTGAAGAACAGCGATCTGATCTTGAATTGCAACCCAACCAGCTTCATATTTCTTTCTGAATCTATGGAGTTTCAGCTGTCTACATACGTACTGTGTGCAAATAACATCAAAATGCATTACACATCTTGAAGTAATGCCACATTGTTAGATTGGACATCTGGCCAGTAATGGATTCAAAGTGACCTCTTGTTTCACATCCCTGATAAGTCGTCTAAAGCAAGTTCAACCCTGGCTTTAAACCGCCCCGGTTTAGATAAGGATTTACGCAGACCCGGGATCATGTTTGACAGTTGAATTAGAAATCAGGATAGAGCACAATGTGGTAAAAGGATTTAGAAACTGCAACTGTTAACCCGCAGTAGCTAAATCTGATGCTGTTATCAACGCGTGTCAATTTTCATTTCAGATAAATGGAAGAGTCGTATGTGCTGGAAATTTATTCCTGATAAATCTTGATAAATCGTGATAAAAGCCATACATTGTGAAAAATAGGGTAACTGAGATAGAATAACTTCACTTAATATTCTGATTTTCTTCAAAGCTTTTCTAATTCTAGGACATTTCAGAAATCTTAAAAGTCTAAAAGCTACTTTTATCCGTATTTTTCAGTCTGAAAAAAAGTTGTTTTCTCAAATCTAGGAATGTCATTGTAGTTATCACTCATTTTATTGTATTGAAGTTACAATTAATTCCAGTATTTCTAGTTGAAATTGTTACCAACATCATTATTGCATGTCACTATCATTAAGCCAGTATATTAATGCATTGTAGAGATGTATGTTCATCCCTGTCATATAAACAGCTCCACAATATGAGTGAAATATGATGATGCCCTTAATTCAGTAAGGTGATCTCCACGGCTTTATCATGGTTGTGTTTGTAATTAAGATTCATCAATTTGAATCCCAGAAGTTTTATGGGATTGTGAAAAGAGCTTTATTGGTCACATGCATGTCATTAGCATGCATGACAACTCTGCCTAATGAGAAAGCCACCTAATTCAACAGGAAAACAGCATACCTGGCGGTCTGTCAGAGAGTTCAAGTAAATCATTCCGGAGTTAACAGTACCATTAGCCTGCTGCCGTAGGTGTTGTAGATTTCACCAGATTTGAAAACATTTCCACACTGTAATGGACATCAGGTGGTGTCTTTATCACTGGTCAATTACCTCGGCCATCAACTGGATGGCAACCACACGTTCCCCAGAGACACCAAGATGGCTTTCCAGGACATATGGTCGTTCAATTAGGACATTCTTGTTGTGCTCCAGTTTATCTGTCAAACATCAATTAGACAAGGAGGAAAATGGTTTGGATGTTCTTTGACATTCTGTAATGGTCATGTGTTTAGTTTGCTAACTTGTTTCATTGCTTTGCACTGTACTGGTGCATATGCTAGTGTGATAATGGGCTGATGTAGTGTGATGGTGACATATTTTATCAACTTTTATGGTTGTCTTTCTGTGTACCCTTTGACATTGCTATATACTCTTTACACTGCAATAAAGGTTAGATATCTGTGTCTGGACTACCTAACACAGATGCTCAAAAATAAACCAGGACACCCAAAGTGATGATATCCTGCCAGGATTATGTTAGGATGCTGTTAGGATTCTATTAGGATATTGGAACATTGTGTGTCTCTGTATACGATACTTATGTTTCTCTGTGTACCCATGTTCAACAATTTTCCAACAGTTTTCCCCAACTGTTTTGATATTCCTGTTTCCTATGCATCTACAGTCAGACCCTGATATAACGGTCGCCATTGTACCGGTTTCTCTGCTTACCGGTTAACTTTTAGTCATTACGGATTTCCCACTATATATATACTTTAACTCGATAAATGATTGTTCTGATGATCCAGTTGCTTCGCTTACCGGTCAGATTTTACAAAAAAAATGGAAGTGTCCGGTATGACTGGGTCTGACTGTATATTTGTATCTGTTCATTATTGTCCATTTCTCTAGTATTGTACTTGTGAATACATTTACCAATAAAACCATCTAAATAAGTGCTGCTTACAACTAGTTACAAAGCCTATTTTGAAGAACCAGCTTGTGTGAACTTGCCAGTGATTTGTCTGTGGGAAATAGCTATAATGGACATGGCCAATTGTCTAGATTAAAGTCAGATGTCGACGACATTTGTCCGACAAACAAACGGGAGGTCTCCAGAGAACGCAGGAAGAGCAGGCGTAGATGTTTTGTCGTACTCTAATAGGTGTTTGTTTTTAAGTCAAATACAGAAAGCACACTGGGAATGCAGTTCGTGGATTTAAACTAAACAATCGCTTTCCTTTGTACAGGAAGCTTGGTGTCTTCTCAGGGTTGGGGGATAGTGTAACATGTGAAAGATGCAAAATCTGTTGTGAACCGTACATGTATATAGTTGTCATCCTCGTACCCGCATCATATATATCAACCATGGTGGCTCGAGTCTTCACGTAGTAGTTAAATATTGAGGGGTTTTATTGTACTGTTATCGATGCAATACTATTAAAATTCACTCATTTAAGTTTACTCTTAAATCTTTCTGTAACTTTAGGTCTGACAAAGAAATTTGTTTATTTCACATTGTGTATGATTTATTTTGGATGATTACTTAAATACACTTATTTAAATTTCTCAAAATAAATATATAAATCATAAAAGAAACAATTTTATGTATTATTTATGGAAAGGTATACTGGTAAATACTTGCATGTATTTAGTATGTATTTTGTATTGTTAGGAATGTGTTATTAAATATGTTTATTTTATAAGTTGGGAACTTTGTAATATTTAAAATATATTTTCATGGACAATAATTAATTTCAAAGATAGCCTATCCTAGCCATTTTTGAAGTTTTGGACATAAACACCTGCATGCAATTTATGTTATCCAGGTAATAAGATGGACCATATGACCGTGAAATTGTGTGTTAAATATCCCTTGTGATAATGTTACATATACACATACCACAGGTAGGACCAGATAGAGCCATACACTAGCATGGCAACTCCAGCTGATAGACATACCCATCAAAAACCTGACCGGCCGATTGGTTGAAATATCCCAACCGCTATTTTGATTGGCCCGAACCCTGATAAGGCACATTTCAGGCAATACAGCAATTCGCTCAACAAGGTGGTGCAAGATAAGGCACAACTACGATTGATAATCTAGAGGAACTGTCTCCGAAGTGTCACTCAATGTTTGTTCATCTTTAATACACAGACAGATAGGCCAACCCTGGCTACAGCCACATCCTGCTATCTGGTATAGGTGGTCTGAACAAACACGCTCAGATGGATAGGGTATAGAAGTAATATCCGCAGACGACTGAACTATGCATGAATTGCCGGTCCTCATAAGTATCCAACAAATATTAACAGGATGCTTCTCTACTGAGGAGGACCCATGGAGGACATTGAGTGGACAGGGAGGACATAGAAAGGACATAGAAAGGACATAGAAGGGTTTATGTAGCTAGAATAACAATTATTACAGTGCTTTTAAACTACCGAGTGGGGTATTAGGGAATACATGTATATGATTAAAACAACAATCATATTAGGCTTGCATCTATAAGCTTGGAAAAGAAAAACACAATTGATGTACAAGTGCAGTGTATGTCAAACTTTGGTTTATGCAATAGAAAATTGCTTCTTTTCACAATGTTTGTACATCAGGTTTTCACTTTTTTAGTTTGAATATTGCCAGCTGTTATCATTATTGTAATCTTTATGTATTAGTACTAGTATTGTTTCTTCCAGTGGGAACCCATAGTCTTGCATATTAACCTTACCCCTGCTGAGATCAATCATAGATGTCAAACACTGATTGTGATTAATACAATAGAGAGTAAGTTAAACATCTTGTCAAACTACATTTTGTACAATATTTTTTTCTACTAATTTATGAACCAAGACTTTAAAATAGCTAAATATGTGATTCTACAATTCATGTCTTCTGGAATACTCTAATTCTTCATAAGAGAAAGCCATTACTAAACAAGCAAAAACTTCAAACTACTACTTTTTCCCTGCAACATATGGATCAAATCTAAAAATAGCTTGATGTATTGTGGGTTTTTTTCAATTCACAGTCCTGAAGAAATGTACACATTTTCACAAGTGCAATAAACATACAAAAAACAAACAGTAACAAAACAGGAACCTTTGTAGAGGGATGCACTAGTGTATGAAAACAGTGCCTACAAAGCTCGGAAGTCCCAGGTGGGTATATAGCGTTCTATACTGCTAAAAGCTCCCAATGCATCAGTAAATAGATCAGCACACTGAGGTTATCAAAAAGTCCCGAAGGAACTATTTCAAAGGAGCCTCATTGCATGTAAGATACTTTCCAGATTTTATTTCGAATCTAATGGCATAAGCAGTAGCCTTGTCCAATCTGCTTAAGAGGGAGTACCTGGAAAACCGACCAGACAAATGCCAAAATGATTCGTGGATTGGTCAGCCAGGAAAACAAGTACTTCCGAGTTGATCAGACTCGCTCTGGAGAGATAGAGAACATAATTGAGATGGCTATCAGATGTTTTCGGCACTTATGGCCAGTGGTCAGGAAAGTAGTATTTCAGCTGTTACTGGCAGCCATTTTGGCCCCTTAGAAATAAATTAAGTTCCTGTAATGTTTTAGCAGCATGTCAAATAATATTGATGAGTGGAAACTTCCGAAGCGATAAGATAATGTGAAAATACTTGGAACTATCTTGAATGATAATTATTTTGTGTTTTACCATCAAGAGTATTGAATACCATTTTATGTTTAATAATTGAGCTAAATATTAACTTTGTATTAATTGTAATATGGTGAAATTCTTTCAGCAGTGAAAAATATTGATTGATATCACATTTTTACCATATATATCATACTTCTTATGTAGCAAATCTAATTTCAGACAAGTACAAGTTATTGCCCAATCATAAAACAACCCAAGTGTGAAGAAAGTATTCAAACAGAAGATTTCGACTGGTTTTGAATGCATTCAATGTACATTCTGCCATGGTTTTCTGTGGCTGAATTGTTAACATTTCTGACTGTAAATCAGGAAGACGGTGGCTTGCGTTTCAGTTTTCCATGTTATTTTATTAAATTGTTAATTTCTCAACATCTACTACCCCCAGAACAATGTAATGAATGGAGTAATCCATGTAGACCTGTGTTTAAAGTACAATTGATTTTTTTAAATTTCTTCTTCGTTTGGATTTCATTCTCTAGAGAAGGTTGATAATGCTGTGTGATCAGTCAAGTCTACTAACCTCTTTACTAATGTCCATTGGAACTGTTGTCTAAAGGATTTCTCCAGAAATACATCAAATGAGATGACATCCCTGGGTTCCTTTGTCTAAATATATCTCAAACTAATATTGTTTTAAGTAGGTCTCCGATATTGAATCGCTGAGTTCAAATGGTGTCCCTGTCTTTAACAACCACCCATGGCAACTAAATCAAAACTACCGGTATGTCCTATGCCACTAACTGCCGGAAACACCAGTATAAGACACTGAACACCATGCAAGAAATCCTTCATTGTTAACTAATATTGTTTTGTGCAAGGCTATACATGTTTTTCTTCTCTTAACTGGCTTTGTGTAGGCAGATGGAATTCTAACCTAATTCACTCTTTGAACAGTGGATTTCAATTGTTCATGTTCATAAACAAACAGTTATTTGTAGAAATAGTTGTCTCTCATCTAGATATCTATTGATTTCAACATATTTTATTGACAAAAGTTCAAAAGGATTAGACAGATATCTATAATGTCCATGTAATATGGTATTGCATCTATGTTAACCTAAATATATCATGTCTACACCAGAAAAAGGTACTAAATGAGTATCATTGAACATCGTCACTGAATGTTAATCATGTTATTAAAATTTATTTTCTCTTTTTTTTGTTATAGAAACTGATGTCTATTGGATGTTGTCTGATTCTATGTATTGTTACTGCTTGTCTGACCATTAATAGCTGCCATTAGTCCTGCTTTACTTCCCTCATTGTTTCAGATACTGTAGTACACTACTAAAGGTGATGTATTAACCTTCTGTCTGCTTCTGTTTAACTTCTGTGACTGTCCAGCAGTTCTGGGTATCCTTTCACGAAGCTCTCTTATCCAAGAGACTGGTAGCGCTCTCTTTGCCGATAGCTAATACACTGCTAAGAGAGCGCTACCAGTCTCTTATTGGATAAGAGAGCTTTGTGAAAGGATACCCTGTTCATCACTTCTGTTCAGGAGGCTTTGTCCAGTAGTTCTGTTCATCTGTTCTGTTCAGGCTCTGTTCTGTTTCAGGCTTTGGTCGCTTCCATTGGACTCCTGTCATTAAGTACCACAGACTGACTCAGATTCCAATGCTTGTATTACTCTGATGACCATGGCTCTAGCATGGAATTAGTAGTTTTAAATAGCTTTGATGACCATGACCATGGCATGGAATTAGAACTAATAAAAGGTTTTAGTATTCTAGTCTGCCTAGAACTGCTTTAGAGGAGTGAGGCTCTGTAGGAAAGTACATTATTAACTACCAGGGGCCCCGTTGCTCAGAACATTTGTAGCCTACAGTTGTCGTGAGTCAAATTGTCAGAACCTGCTACAAATGAAAAGTCTGGTGGCATGAAACACTTTTATTGCTACAATAGTTTCTGATAACCTTATCCTCAAGTATTGTAGCGATAAGACTGTTTCATACAACCGGACTTAGATTTGTAGTGGGACTTACGACAATTGTAGGTTACAATGTTGTTAGCAATGGGGCCCAAGTATATTTATAAAGAACTCAGTGTGGAATGTCTCGCACTGTCTGCGACATTCGTATCAAATGGTACAACATAGAAAAATAATGGAAATAGTTATTTGATGACATTATATATTGCACAACTGAAGGTAATTCCTAGATACAGAGTGGGTTTGCAAAGTACAATGAATTCAATGTTCAGGAATATGTCTAGATATGTCCTTAGAATTCGTTATCGATTTTTCTCTCAAAAACATATTCTTTCATGATTTATTTTTTTCAATATTATTGTTATTTTATAGTAATAATATTTTTTAATATTTTGGTTCTTGTTACATAAAAATATTAAATTCATAAAAATTTAAGGTTTGAAATCTTGGATGCCTATTTGCATAGCCTTTAATTCTTTCAGTTCCATCACCAACTGCCATTAGGAACATGGTAATGTTTTCCAGAGATGGATCTGCTCTATTGAAATGCCATGCGGATATTTCCAGTTTTGATAATGCTTCATCTATCCTCCAACATATAGTAATCCTCCCCATTCAGTGTCGCCATACCCCGCTGTGACATCAAAGATATCCACTCAGCCTGCAGGCCGTGATGATCTAAGTGCAGGCTATCATTTAAGTGCTCTTCCGTTTTTCAAATTCTTAAAAACTTTTTGATATTTTGATAATTTGAAGGTTAAATTTACATTGGTTATTTGAATTTAAATGGGTTATATCTTTATGAGAGATTACTGAATGTAATAAGTTGCTCTTTGATACATTTTGACATTGTAAGGAAATGTTCTTTCCAATGTCTTTTTGAAACTAGATCAAAACACTTTGACCTTGGAATTAGACCATTTATGTTTCTCTTTGAGGAAATGCATGGTGGAAGTTGTGTGTCGAAATATAGGATAATGGATGTTCATTGTCTTCCCTCCTCACCACCATGCTCTATAACTGATATCATTTTAGAAATACTGTACATGTACATGTATCTGATAGCTGAATAGCCTTGGTAGGTATATATTACAGTTATTTGAAATGGTATACATCATATATTTCCCTAAGTGTTATTCCGTTGTACACAGCTGACTGTTTACGCATGCTGGTGTTGATAGGCTAGTATGTATTCATGTTGGTGTTTATGGGAGTATGTATCCATGTTGGTGTTTATGAGGTTGTCATATATTCCTGTAGGTGTTTATTATTAGGTATATGTTCATGTCGGTGTTTATGGTCAGGCATATATTGAAGTTGGTGTTTATGATACATGTTGGTGTTTATGATGCCTGTTGGTGTTTATTGTACTTGTTGGTGTTTATGAATAGCCATTTCCTCAAATTGATATGTATCTGTTGTATTCCAATGTTCAGAGCAGTATACAATACAATCCTAATATGGTTGTACGTCTGGGGCACAATCCGGAGATGGTTGGTTGGTCCATGGCATTGTCTCCATAGACAAGAGACGGACTGATACGCTTATCTTTAGTTGGCGATGTCAGTGTCGCTGTCGACATGTCACAGCACTGGCAGTGTTCGTGCCAGCACCCAAGGTTAACATGTCATACCTGTCCATGAACTATCGTCATATGTCGTCATCTGTTGTCAGTGAGTGGCAGTGGGAAATCATATAGGAAATGAAGTATGAATCTTACGAATACTCTAGATTTCTTTGCTACCTCTGGGTAATTCAGTATGTGTTTGTACTGTTAAGAGTCTGCGAAAATATATGTAATATTGTTGTCCAAATTATTGTTCAAATGTTGATTGTTGCATTAAAAAAAAAAAAAATCTGAATATTAGATATGATATTTACATTTGGTATTTTAAAATATCAGGTTAAAAAAATATTTCACCTTCAGATTTTATACATGTATTGAAAAATACTTTAATTTTGGTAGACATCTATATAACTAGGTGGAAGTATATTTGTATTAACTGTAACTTTGAACAGCAGTGTTTGTATTTGTAACACAAATTTAGTGGAATTTTCTATACTGTAAATCATAAAATGTTAGCTTCATTAAACTTTAGAGTCTGGTGGATTAACAACTTATTAATATCATGAAATGTTAACGAGCTCATCTATATGCTTACATCTACGGAATACTCTATAAAAAACATTAGTGAATTAAATATAATATATATATAATCTATTTATATAGCGCTGAGTTCCAGCTAGGCTGCTCAAAGGCGCATCATATTATTACCCCGGTCAATGGATGTATGTGCACTCAATTCCTTCTCAACTCCCTGGGGAGTATACAACCCAAGCTGCCATTTAAGGCGCTACAAGGTTATCATTCACATGTCCATCTCATCCTTCCGGATACCCTTTCTTTGCTAAGAGCAACTCATTAAATTTGTTAAAGTTTTATACTCATTAACATTTTATGATTTACAGTACCATGAAATCTTCAGTTTTGCAGATGTGTTGAGAATATTATTTTTTAATGTGAAATTTGATAATATAGCATACATGTATTTCAGAGAAAATGTGACAATTGTTGGAGATTTACTGATTGCTAATAAATACTGCATGAGGCCTAAATCATGTCATAAATTAAACAAAATGTATTCTTCGCAGTGTGCCAACACCTTTACTGTGTTCAATATTGATCAGAAGGGATAAATATAGACAGATATCTTCTCATGTTAAGCACAGAGGATGTCCTAGTGCAGATTTCCCTGTCCACACTAGGAAATGTAACATGAAAGCAGTAATTACTTAATGGTGGCAGACCTGACCTTATAATGGAGGACCTATCTGAAAGGTTCTGCCTCCAGAACTTTGGCAACCCGCTAATGTGGAACAATTAATGCTCATGCTCACGGATTCCGGTGCTTCTTCTGTGAACAGAACATGTCTGACATTCTTTTACAGATCCTTATTGAGATGTTTCGTGGACCCAATATGTTCTACACGGCCTTAACCATGGACTATGTTACTATTCAATATGCATTAACCTAATACATGTATCACTGTAATTCAATATGCATTAACCATTTGGTGTGCCATACTACCATATGTTCATATACCTGTTTTATGACTAAATTGTTTTACTTTTTTTTTCTTTTTTTTTTCTTTCTATAGTTTTGATATTATTGGCAGCAAAAGATAAGTATATTTGGCATTGAGTAAATATTATTGGAGTTCTCCAAAATAAAAATATGCTTGTGTAGGAATTTGTAAAATTAAATAATAATAATTACGGTATGTTACATAGATGTCAGATTGCTTCCTTGATGTTCTTTGATGCTGCTGTTTGTGGAGATCATTTTTCACAAAATTATTGCACCCAATTAGTTTTATCCAATAATGAATCGATGACTAATTTGACCTGTGTTTTATGCCATATACCGGTAAGTAACATTCCTCATGGATAATTCACTTCACAATGATGATGTGATCAATTCATTTTACATTAATACATATCTGAAAAAGAAATAATAATTTGTGCATCCATGTAAACTGGCTATCATCCCTTGTTTATAAAATATCCTTGAATTTGTCCCAAACATCTTGCAACAATCCTGAGATGTGTTTATTCTTAACAGAAACACTGAATTATTCAATGAGAATTAATTTGTTCTGTAATGAAACGGAAAATTGAAAACAGGATTTTGCCTCTTGTTTCCCTGAGCAATGTTAAGTTAGCATGTGTGTGGGTATTTATCAGAGGCGAGCTGCTAGGTATAATTGTAATTGTTCTGGCTCGTCCTCATTGATTATCATGGGAATCTCTTACAGAAACAAGTGGCTTTTTAAAATAACATGTTGAAAACTGAAGCTAGAACTTCTTTGTGTTTAATTTAGAAGTTCCGATTGATAGACACATGGGAGATTGAGTTTTTTTGTATTTATTTTCGCTCTAGGATTTATTATTTATTGCAAAATTTCCTAAACTATTCCCAGGTTATAACAGTTAGATCCTGAGTAATGTCAGGGGCAGTCTTAAGAATATTGTTGTAAGGAATAATTATCACTATATATTTGATTGAGCTATGTAAGAATTTAAGTACTTGAGGCCAAATCCAATCCGATGTTTTAGAGCTGCCAGAATATCAAATACTAAAGACCATTAGACAACCCAATGTTTCAAACAGAGATGCCAGAATATCAAATACTAAAGACCATTAGACAACCCAATGTTTCAAACGGAGATACCAGAACATCAAGCACTATACCCAGGGCCATAGCTAGCCAAGGGACAGGTGGGCAACTAACCCCCACCATACCACCACCCCCCACCCACCCACCACCACCACCAACCCACCCACCCAAGTCCTTTTACCCAACTGTTATTTCTTTCAAAAATTGTAATATCACTTTGTAATTTTCATTCAACTGCTCCCACCCCCTTATGCTAAAACAGTTAGCTACCACCCTGATACCATAAGATCCAGTGTTTAGATGGAGCTATAAATAAATTCAGTACTTAAAACAACATGAGATGCAGTGCAACTATTAGAGGCTCCAGGTATTACAGATATTACATGTTTCATTTATCAGCGTTATGTAACTGTCATCAAAGCATTAATTCAACTTCTGTGCACTGTGTTAACATGCAATTATACATGCATGTTATTCAAGGTTGTCAGCGTGACTTATTGATCCCTTGATTTACCACGAACAGGACCCAGGATAATGCTTCAAGCGTTCAATTTCAATAGTTTTAACCTAGTTCTAACTATGGATTTAAATATCAATTCAACCAACGCTCTAGTTTCAAATGTGAATAATGCATGTGTCTATCTGCTTAAGATGTCGCTGTAAATGCCATTTAACGACTTGCCATACGCAGATCACTGCTAAATCTCAGATAGTGCCATCTGTATATGCAGTACATATATTGTCACTCACAGGATCCATGCGGTACATCCATTAGATCTCTGACTCCAATTCCTAATTTAAACTGACAAAACCTGATAGTCCTAGAATGTAGTTAACATGCAACACAGTCATTTGCAGCAATTTGTTCAGTGGAATCTGTTAGCAATCTCCATTTGCTTGTTCTTATCTTATTAGTATCTGTTCTAGCGTCCTGGCATGGCTGTGAGGACCGACTACCACTGAGTCCTGTCAAATGTGCTTCTCTGTTCAATAGGTTACACTGGTACTCGGCAGCTCCACATTACCTTGCCACCCTAATAAAACTTTGAAAATATGTATCTGGTTAATTCGATTTGTGTTTACGATGCTTGGCTTGCGTAAGGGGATGGCGTGGCATCGTTGAGCCGATTGCTGGAGTGGTGTATGTCTGGCATCACACGGAGAAACTGTGATTGAGAGTGAGGTGAATGAGTGGATCGATGCAGCGGGAGTCTTCCACCCTTGAGGAGGTGGTGCACTTAGACTCGGATTGGTATGTGGTGCAGTAGGTCCAGGTGGGGCGGGTACCGGTACTTTTGAGGAGGTGATGTTAAGATTTCTGGGTATCGTTTCTCGAAGCTCTCTTATCCACTACGAGACCAAAAGCATACTCGTAGCAATCTCTCATACATGGCACTCGTGCACTTACGAGAGCGCTATTTTCTCATAGTGGATATGAGAGCTTTGAGAAACAATACTCTGGACACTAGGAGGAGGTATTAGGGTACAAACATATTTAATGGTGTTGATAGTGTCAGGACACTTGTTAGAAAGTGGCACTAGTGTTCCGGTATGTGTTAGGAGGTAGTGCTATTGTCAGGTACCTGGTAGAAGGTGGTGTTAGTGTCAGGACACTTGTTAGAAAGTGGCACTAGTGTTCAGGTGGTGCTATTGTCAGGTGTCTAGTAGGAGGTGGTGTTTGTTTCATGGAACTTGTTAATAGGTGATGTTTCAGGTACCTATTGGGAGGTGGGTTTAGTGGTCATGTGCAGTGTTCAGAATTACCACTGGAAACTTATTGGCCCAAATAATGATACAAATAACAAAAGTTTACCAAAAATAGCATTGGGAGAAATGGCTGGACCAGCAGTATTTTTGAACACTTGTCATGTACCTCAGAATTGTGAGCAGGATATGGTGACAAGCTGAACTTAGTGCTAAGATTTCTTCCAGGTGAACTAGATTTTAAGATTTCTTTAATGCTAAGATGTCTTTGTGAAACTGATGCCAGCCATGTGTCACTGTCTCTGACAGGAAGCTGATGTGTCACTGTCTCATCCATTGCTGCTACAGGACCAGGGAAGATAGGCAGCCAGGAGCATCAGACTTATACTGATTCTTATCATCATGGCCTGGGCATCCTTTCACGAAGCTCTCTTATCCACTAAGAGAGTGGTAGCACTTGCTTTGCCGATAGCTAATACACTGCTAAGAGAGCGCTACCAGTCTCTTAGTAGATAAGAGAGCTTTATGAAAGGATACCCTGGAGCAGTAGCTGCTGCTTCTGTGCTGTATAGATCCATGTCATCAAACTGTATATACCCATGTCATCAAATTATATAGACACATGTCATCAAACTGTATAGACACATGTCATCAAACTGTATAGATTCATGTCATCAAACTGTATAGATCCATGTCATCAAACTGTATAGACCCATGTCATCAAATTATATAGACCCATGTCATCAAATTATATAGACACATGTCATCAAACTGTATAGATCCATGTCATCAAACTGTATAGATCCATGTCATCAAACTGTATCATCAAACTGTATAGACCCATGTCATCAAACTGTATAGATCCATGTCATCAAACTGTATAGATCCATGTCATCAAACTGTATAGACCCATGTCATCAAATTATATAGACACATGTCATCAAACTGTATAGATCCATGTCATCATAGACCCAAGGCTCAGATCTTCAAAGGTGTACAGCATAGGCTGGTGTTTCCAGTTTCTATACTGCACAGAACATGTTTTAGTTTTCAATTTTATTTTTTCATTTGGGTTTAGAGTCGCTTTCTAGAATCTTTCACTGATATCAGGACTTGTCTTTTTAGGGCAGGAGGAAACCTGCAACATCCGTAGTACTGAATGTTGCAGTAAATCTGCGAGCACCGGCTGGTACTGACAGACCAAGGATGATAACTGTAGTGCCACTCTACAAATGGGTACGTGTTTTGAACAACGGCTGCATCATACATAAAGATGGCATGCTTGGTTTGTTCCTCTGCTTGGTGCTCAGTATTAAAGGGTTAAAGCAAGGGACTGGTAAGCTCAATTAGTATAATGTGTCTGAGTGGGGTATCCATGTTCTAACAGCAGCATGGTATTCTAGTCAGCTAGCATCAAACCAGTGGAAATCCTGTAGTACGGACAGGACAGGCCATGATATGAATGAAGTAATCTTGAAAAGTGACTCTAAACCTCAATTCAACTAACTAACCAATCTGTGCTGCATTTGCTGCTGTCTTCCAGTGTGTGCTGTGCCTGTGGACAGATTCCTGTTCTTTGAACGGATTAGGTGTGACGGCTTTGGTGTTTCTACTTGCTGCATTTCAATCAAAGGATGCGATTCAGTTTGATGAATTGATCAAAGAACATTATCAGGTTTCAATTAATCATTGCACAGGCAGTTCATTAAGATACTGTTTGATGGTGGGTTTTTTAAGAAGTGACACAATAGAACATATTTTTGAAGAAAAACAATTCAGTTCTGATCTGTTAATCTAGAAAGTAAACATTTGTTGCAAGTTAAGATAATATGTGCATTACAGATTTTCAATCAATTTTCAAACTATATGTGCCTCAAACTTAGATAATTTGAGTTCAATACATCTTACTCTTGGACATCATACAGTTTCCATTGTGAACAGTTCCATCTTTACTTTATGGGCCTATTCAATACACCTATGAAGACACAGTACAGTACAACTTTAAAATATCAATACGAAAATACAGTGTCCCCTCGATATAACACTGTTCGATACACAGCAGATTCGGATATAAGGCTGGGTCAGATATGGATCCAAGTTTTTTGTTTTTTTATTTAGCTGTACTATCGTATTAGGCTGGTACTATAAGGCAGGGGGTATGTCATGGACCCCAAATTCAGCATTATATCGAGGGGACACTGTATGTTGTAAATACATGTGTATATGGATATTATATGGCCATATGTTGAGATTGATGTGTGTTTGCCTTCCACCAAAAGCAAATCAGTCAAGTAATGTGGAACATGGCTTTAGCTCTCACGGAGTTGGATAATGTGTTTTTCTAGTGTGTGGCAAATTTGTCACATGGATAATATTTTGACAAGATTTCTGTAACACTTCACATGTAGTAATAATTACTTTCTTTATCTAATACTTGTTCCATAAGCCGATCTGAGCACACAACTGGATAGGACGAACCCATACTGAAAGTAGATCATTACCACGACTTTTGATTAAAAAAACGGTAATGATTTCCATCTATGGTGCCATACGAGATTTGAATTATTATAAATCATGCTGTTTGTTGGCCATCTGTATCAAACACCTGCTGTGGCAGCAATGAAGTTTTTGCAACATTGTAGCTTTGATGTTGAGTAATCTTAGCAACAGGTGAGTGCTACGAGCACGGGATAAACGTCCGCGCACACAGTTACGATAAAAGACGGCTCTGGCTATGTGTTGGTGTAGTAGACAGACTCACCATGAGACAATGTTCTCGTATGGATATCATAAGATAAAAATGTGTTCTAGTGTGTATATTACAGAGATAAGAACTCTGAAACCAAAGAAAAAGTGTGCGTCCTTTTTAGATATACCTGCGAAGAAGGCGAAAATGATTGGGTTGTTTTATTATATAGTTAATGACCGAGGAGACGGTTTCTCTTCGTCGACAGGCTCAGATAATAGTCGAGGTGCGAAG
>JAUTBQ010054212.1:0-17424 GCA_032361185.1 Lepetodrilus ovalis
ATTTGATTGAGACTCCCCACACTCTTAGTGGTTTCAGTCGTGACCAGCTCTAAGTTTTTATTATCTGCCAGTTTAAAGAGCTTCACGGTAGCTCCTTTGAGTCGTCCCATTTGGGCTTTTCCTATTTTCCCTGAATCTTCTACATGGATGGTCAAAGGTACAGTGGTGTAGCCAAAACTGTTTTTAGTTGTCACGGTGAGGTTAAAGGTAGTGGATTCACTAAGGGTTTGGGTCAAGATAAGCTTACCATTGTTATTGAGTCTAAAATACTCTTTTCCCTCTCCCTCTAGCACAAAAGGGTAGATGAGGTCGGCATCACCTTTTTCAACTTTTAAACGACCTATTACATTGCCAATGGTTAAATCGACCGAGATATCCTCTTCAAAGGGGTCAATGTGTGGTTTTCCACTGTGAACATTGGGTGAGTGGAGTATGAGGTGTATACGTGCTTCATCTTTGGTTACAGGGGTAAAGCCCATCGTTTTTATGGCTTGGTTGAGTTCTGCTATGCTGATGTTTTTGAGGCTTGTGAGTTCTATTTTATCTTTGGTAGTTTGAGTAATGTTAATGTGGTCACTGCTGTTGTGGTTATCTAAAGACTGAAGTAGTATGGCGATTTTTAGTACCTCTTCATCGTTAAAATCCCCACTAAAGTTAGGAATTAGGCTCTGAGGGTAGATGGTTTGACCATCGGTGATGTGGTCTACTGTTCCCAATGTGAGTGAACCTAGTTTAAAAGTAATGGGTGAGTAGACACAGGTGAGGTGACCATGTTTGGTTATACCATTTTGAGTATAGGTTTTAGTAACGCCATTACGTTCACCACAGTAGTAGTCTATGCCGTTGGTTGGTGAGTCTACAAAGTAGAGGGTTTTCTCTTCTCGTGGTGCATGTTGACTCGCTCCCCCTCCACAGCCATAAAAAAAGAGCAGAAGTGTGATAGATAAGATATGTTTGTTCATGAGTTTTCTCTTTAATGAATATGTTTATGCTGTAGGGTCGATTAATCGACCAATATCAATAGCCTTCTTTACTGTGGAACAATGGCCCGTTCAATCAGCCGTTCATTAAATTCAAGGTCAAGTTTCAGCTGTTTGCTCTCCATGTCACCTAAAATCTCTTTGGCTTCATCGGGAGTGTACTGTTTACGTGAAAAGAAACCAAAGTTGACCATCTCGTTGAGGGTATGGTTTTGGTTGCTTATGATGACAAAGTGAAAATGTTTAGAGGGTACTTGTCGGTTGGAAAAACGTATGATGGTTAGGTCATCGTGGTCATAGGACTCTTTTATGATGAGGCTTTCGTTTTTACCTATTTTAAGATAGCCTCTGTTCCCCCAAAAGTCTACCACTGAGTAGTCGTCATTAACGGTGGTTTCAACCACCCAAATGCCATCTTTTGCAGAGGCAGGGTTAGAGGGGTAAACATAGCCATACCATACCCCTTTTAGATTGTTAAAAACTTTTTCATTGTTTGGAAATACTTTATGAGAAAAGTTATGATGAGGTTGAGGAGAGGCTTTGATGCAGAGCCTCTCTTTATGCTCTTTTATGAGTGTTTCGAGTTCACTTTTACGTTCCAGTTTTTTGTTAAAGATATCTTCAGGAATGAGCTGTTGTTCCTCTAGTTTTTTTAGAATTTTTTTCTGAAGTTGTGCTTTGCGTTTTAGTTCTTCTTTTTCATTTTTATAGCGTTCTATTTCATGGTCTATCTCTTCATGGCTCTGTATGTATGGAGCAAAGATTTTACAAGATATATCAAAATGTTTCTCTAGCCCTTCCATATGAAGGGTTGCAATGTTCGCTTGTCCTCTACTCATAGATGTTAGCATGGCTTGACTTTTAAATCCAAAGGCACGTTTTACTTCTGAAGCTGAAATGTATTTTTCTAAAATATAATTAAACTTTTGGTGGTTTTCCATCTTAATTCTCCCGTGTAGCTATTTTAAATTATATTGTTTTTTTCTATATAGTAACGTTAAGAACTGTTTCTTTTATTTTTATTTCACCAACATTACACCAACTGGTTCATCAAAAGTACATCGAAAATACATCAATATTTTATAATATTTTTAATTTATATTGTTAGTATTTGGAGTTGAAGTATTTTAAAGGAGGAAGTAGAAGTGAAAAAAAATATTTTATGGTCATTATGCTTTTTAAGTGTAACAGTAAGTAGCTTAAATGCTGAAGAGAGAATAAGTTTAGAGGAAGATGAAAATGCTTCTAAAAGTATGGTTACACAAATTAAAAATCATGATGTTAAGTTTGCACTTGAATTTGGAGCAGAAACAGATTTTTGGAATCCTGGGTTGGCAGGGAATGTATTGAATTATGATACAGAAGGTATATTTTTAGGTTTTGGAAAGTTTAAAGTAAAGCTTTATAACTCTGATGTTTTTACGATTGAAAAATATAATACCTTAAGTTCTTCTAGTAGCCAAGATGATTTGCTGGCACAGTATAAAAGTGATAAAAAACAAGAGTCTACGATAGATGGAATGAAAGTGTCACTACAGCTTATGGATGTCTTGAATTATATTTTTAAAAAAGAGTGGTTAAATGGATTAGAGTATGAGTATGACTCTCGAAATTTTATTGGTACTGCCACACTGTTACAAAATAGTGTTTATTGGTATGGGAGAACAAAAAATGCTGTTGTAGGAGAAGATTTTTCTTTACTAGAGAAAGGAAATGATTTATCGTTTAAGACAAAGTTTACGGGTCACAAACTCTCTTATAGATTTGATGATGTTCTAAAGAAGGTTAAAGGGAGTTATGTTTCTCTTGGAGTTTTTGATGAAGAGTGGTCAAAGCCAACGTTTGTTGGTGATTCTGGGCTTAATGGGGAGCTACCTGTTATTTTTGATGCTAACTATTACTCTACGGGTATAAGTAGTGCAGTGGGTATAAAAAATAGTAAGTATAAGTTAAGAGCTTTTCTTGATTATGGTGTAGACAATGAGATGAAAATTATACAAAAAGGGGGAAATTATGAAAGTTACAATAATGATGTTGACCTCTATAGATGGGGATTAGAAGCTGATTATAGATTTTCTGATGTCTACTCCAATAACTATCTTACTACCGATATTATATTGGGATTAGGTATGCAGTACAATCAAATTGTTGAAGATGGTAGTAGTATTGACCTTGATGCAGAGACACTTTATGGGGTTAATGCAGCTGTTGAGATTATTTTTTAATAAGAAGCCAAGATGCAAAATATTAAAAAAATAGCCATTATCTTTTTAACTCCTCTCTTTTTTGGTTGTCAGGGTGCTACCAATCTACTACATGAAGCTGTAGCTCCACAATTGCATAACTATACAAAAAGTAGTGAGGCATTAAAGGAGTGTAATTTAGATAAAGCACTCTCTATAGTTGATACGAATCAAAACAGACTGTTGAAAAGTTCTGAATTGGGTCTGGTTAATTTTTTTAAAAAGGGTTATAAGGATTCTAACAGATATTTTGATAAGGCTATAAACTTCTATAGAATTAATGAAAACAAATCAACCATTGCTCTTTCCAATATAGTAAGAAATGAGTATCAAGGTGAAGGGTTTGATAAGGTCTTTTTACATAACTATAAAGCGATTACTTATTTAATGTTGGGTGATGCAGAGGCTGCCCGTATTGAGTCTAAGAACTCAAACATGGTTCAGGAAAAAGAGAGGTTAAAACTAAAGCAGTTTACAGAAGAGTATGGTACTGATAACCGAAATACTCATCTGTTGACTCGTTATGAGAAGATTTTTAATCGTGTCCATGTAGAACATCACCCTTATCAAAATCCTTTTGCTTATTATATTTCTGCTTTGGGCTATGCTGAAGATGGTGATTACAACAATGCTTTGGTTGATATTAGAAATGCTATAAAGTTTAGTCATGAGAATGCTTTGTTGAAAAATAAGCTTATGGCTTATCAAAAAAAAGATGCTAAGTCATCTGTAGAACTCTTTTTTGATGTTGGTAATGCCCCGCTGAAATCACAAGTAAAACTAAAGATGGATATGGGAAATGGTGAAGAGCGAATGGCTTACTTACCCTCATATACGTTAACCATTAGTGATGTGGATTTTATAAAGATTATAGACAGCAGAGGAGAAGAGGTAGCAAGAACCTCTCTTCTTTCAGATGTTAATGCCATAAAGGTTAATGAGTTTAAAGAGAAGCTCCCTGCTGTTCTATCTATGATAGCAAAAGAGGCAACGGTATCTATGGGTTCAGAGGTTTTAGATGAAAGGTCAAAACTCTTGGCAACCATATTTAAAACAGGTTCTGCTGTTTATGGACAAAATGATGTTTCAACTTGGGCATCTTTGCCTGAGAAGATTTTAGTGGCTTCTTTTCTTTTTAATCCTAAAAAGCAATACAACATGGTAGTTGTAGATAAGAGAGGTCAAGAGTTATTACGTAAACGGTTAGAGCTTAAAAAAGATAAAAGTTTAAAAAATATCTATAAGCACTATATGATAAGAGACAATAAAATTTGTAATTAAAAGGAGTAAGTGATGCAAATAAAAAAAAGATGGATAATGGTTTTACTATTAGGAGTGTTTTTAATAGGATGTGGAGGAGGAAGTGGGGGTAAAAACTCCTCTTTTGATACGTCAAACAACAGTCCCACTATAGAGGATGTTGTACTGTTAGATAAAAATGCTACAACTCAAAGAGAAAGTAATAGTACAGAAGCAGAGCGTAATCTTTATTATGTTGAGCAGAATTCCACCGATATTGTTGCGTATATAAAAGAGAATACACGGGAAGCCTTTAAGGTAAAAGGTAAAGATCAAAGTTCTATTTTTTATAATCTTTCAAGAGAGGACTCCTTTCTTTGCCAGATAGATCCTGTAACAGGTGAGATATTTTTTAAAGAGCCTACGAATTATGAAAAAAAGGCTGTCTATAGATTTGCTGTTGTGCTGCGTGATGGTGTAGGAAACCGAACTATTAAAAGGGTTACTATTTATGTTCGAGATGAAAAAAATGAGCATATCATTGTGGCGACCGATGTTAACCGCACTTTACCTGTAGATAGTGAACAAAAATATTTTATTACAAAATGGCAAGTTAGTACAAGTAATGGGAATAAGTTGACCATTCCAACACTAGGAGATGGATATCTCTATAGTGTAGATTGGGGTGATGGTATCAGTAGTAACAATGTAACCACACAGACTACACATACTTATAATAAAGAAGGTACTTATACGGTTAAGATAGCGGGTGATTTTCCTAGTATAAAAATAAATAAAGTATACGCAGAATTCGATACTAATCTTGGAGAGATGGAGATTAAAGTAGACATTGATAAGTCAAACTCCGAACTGCTTTCTATTGAGCAGTGGGGAGCTATTAAATGGAAAAGTATGCGATTTTCTTTTGCAAATACTAAAATAAAAATTAATGCTACAGATAATCCTGATTTATCTCATGTTACAGATATGATGGGAATGTTTAGGGATTTATGTGGAGAGATTCATCCTTATACGAGAGCCCCTTGTGGTTATGTAGATTTAAATGGTTGGGATGTTTCTCATGTAACCAATATGTCTATGATGTTTGATTATGCTGATTTTGAACCCAATATAAGTGAATGGGATGTCTCTCATGTGACCAATATGTCTTCTATGTTTATTGGTGGGGGTCGATACGAAACGACAGCTGTTAATCCTGATGTCAGTAAGTGGGATGTCTCTAAGGTAACCAATATGTCTAAAATGTTTGCGGGTAATACAGACTTTAATGGAGATATTGGAGCTTGGAATGTCTCTCATGTAAAAAATATGTCTGGAATGTTTCAAGGATGGTCAGCCTATCATCCTACAGGATTTAATCAAGATATTGGGAGTTGGAATGTTTCTAATGTAGAAGATATGCACTCTATGTTTCATGCATGTGGATTTAATCAAGATATTGGAAACTGGAATGTCTCTCATGTAACCAGTATGTCTGGTATGTTTAGTGGAGATGGTTGGGCTAAATCATCATTTAATCAAAATATAGGACGTTGGGATGTTTCTAAAGTGAAAGATATGAGTTATATGTTTCATACAAATGATTCTTTCAATCAAAATTTAGAGCGTTGGAGTGTTGCAAATGATGTCAATACCTCAAGAATGTTTGAGAATGCAACGGCTTTAGAAGTGTTACCAACTTGGTATAAGGAGTAAATCATGCAAATAAGAAAAAAATGGATAGTGATTTTACTATTAGGAGTGTTTTTAACAGGCTGTGGAGGAGGAAGTGGAGGTAAAAACTCCTCTTTTGATACATCAGGTAATAATCCTATTATAGAGGATGTTGTGGCATTAGATAAAAATAATACTACACAAAGGGAAAACAATAGTACAGAAGTTGAGAGTAGTCTCTATAGTGTTGAGCAGAATGTAACCGATATAGTGGCTTATGTGAAAGAGAATACAAGAGAGGCTTTTAAGGTAAAGGGTAAAGATAAAAGTAATATTACTTATATGTTGTCTGGTGGTGATTTTTCGTTGTGTTATATTGATTCTGTTACAGGAGAACTCTTTTTTAATGAAAAAACAGATTATGAGAAGAGGTCAAAATATAGTTTTAATGTTGTGTTGAGAGACTTTGCAGGACATGAAGTAATTAAAAAAGTTACCATTTATATTAAAGATACTAAAAAAGAAAATTGGATAACTGTTCAAGAGTTAAACAGCTCTCTCTCTCTTGATGATGAGAGTAAGTACTTTATAACTTTGTGGAAAACAGATAAAGATGATAATGGCTCTAAAGAGATTACCATACCAACAATAGGTGATGGGTATAACTATAGTGTAGATTGGGGTGATGGGAAAAGTAGTAAAAATGTTACTGAAAATATAAGACATGTTTATGATAACGTTGGAACGTATAGAGTTAAAATATGGGGAAAATTTCCTAGAATTAATTTTAGAGGTATGAGTTGGTCGGGACATCCTACTCCTTTAAATTTGTATAACTATAAGATTATATCTATTGAGCAGTGGGGAAAAATAAAGTGGCACTCCATGAAAAATGCTTTTACTGCTTGTTCAAATTTAAGAGGATTAGCCATTGATAAACCTGATTTGTCAAATGTTACCGATATGGGAAACATGTTTTGGGGAGCTTCTGGATTTAATCAACCTATAGGAGATTGGGATGTTTCTAAAGTTAAAAATATGAGTGGTATGTTTTATAGGGCAGAGAGCTTTAACCACTTAATAGGAAATTGGGATGTTTCTAATGTGACAGATATGAGTAGCATGTTTTATGGTGCAGTCTCTTTTAATCAAAATATTAGCAAATGGGATGTTTCTAAAGTTACTAATATGCAATTTATGTTTGAAGGGGAGTCTCTTTTGTTAAGTTATAACAGTAATGCGTTAAATGGCTTTAATCAAGATTTGAGTAGTTGGAATGTCTCCAATGTAACAGATATGCGTGGTATGTTTGGTTATAGCCGATTTAATCAAAATATCAGTAATTGGGATGTTTCTCATGTAGCAGATATGTCAGGAATGTTTCAGACAGCCAGAGATTTTAATCAAGATTTAGAAAATTGGAATGTAGCTACTGATGTTCAGACATCATTTATGTTTGAAAATACATTACTAACAGCCCTGCCAACTTGGTACAAGGAGTAAGTGATGCAAAAAGAGATTTTATCACTACTGTTTTTAGGCTTTGTATCTTGTGCCAGTAACAGTGTTTCAAAAGTAGCCAACCAGACTCTTTCACTGCCTCCACAGGTGGTGATAAATAATGTGCAACTGCAAAAAGAGGTCACTATTGGTATAGGTTCAGACCGAACCAATGATAACGATATATTAGAAGCCTTTGTAGACGTACAGAGCAATGTCAACAATCCTGTAACCTTACAGTACCGTTTTCGTTGGTTCGATAAGGAAGATTATGAAGTAGGGCAAAATATGTCCATGTGGATACCTCTCTTTTTAGAGCCAAAAGATGCCATTAAAGTGACAGGTGTTGCTCCTACTACCAAAGCAGATAGCTTTAAATTTTATTTGAAAAGGGGAAATTAAATATGAAACCAAAACAGTATTTTTCAGCTCTCTTGGTGGGGGCATTGGTTTTTGTTGGTTGTGCTTCGAGTGGGGGAGGTAAGGTTGTTAGAATCTCTTCAAAAGGGCTACATGATGTAGATGCCAACTATGGTGTTGAAGATTTGCACTTGTTTACTCAAAAAATGGTTAGCTCTATGTTGCAGAGTTCATTTTTAAATGGAAATAAAAAAAGCTATATCGCATTGGGTGAGATAGTTATTAATGAAGGGGTTGATGAACATATTGACCTTAAGTTGATTAAGAATGTGATTCGTACCAATTTAATCAAATCGGATAAAGTGAACTTTATTGATAATGAGCATATTAAAGAGTTAGAAAAAGAGATTGACTACCAAAATAGCAGTAAGTATTTGGACAAAAATACTACTAAAAAGGTAGGTGGATTTATTGCTAGAGACTACACCTTGACAGGAGATATTCATGCCATTAAAAAAGATAATGGAGCCATTCTTGATAACTTTTATGCTCTAAGTCTTAGGTTGACTGATGCTAAAACTTCGGCTCTGGTTTGGAGTGAAGAGAAAGAGATACGAAAGCAAGTGAGTAAGTAATGAAGTATTTTCTACTCTTAAGTATGTTGTTTTATGGGGGATGTAGTAACAGCGTCACAGCACCAAAAGTTAAAACAGTCGATACCAAAGGAGTTTACCTGACCACCATTCATTGGGGTTCAGATGATTTACAAGAGATAGCACAGAAAATAGTAGAAGATATTTTATCTTCTGATTCTATTGATTTTTCTAAAACATACAGTTTTGGAAAAATCAGGAATGACAGTCATGACCATATAGATACCAAACTCTTAAAAAATAAAATAGTAACTGCTTTAGTACAGAGTAAAAAAGTAAAACTTTCTGAAACTAAAAATCATCAAAGTGATGGTATTTTTTATGGAAAGATTTCTAGTATTTTTAAGAAAAATAGTACAGGTAAAGATATGTTTTTTAACTTTGGTTTGAGTTTGAGTGATGTTCAGACAACAAAAGTGCTTTGGAGTGCTGATGTTGGGATTAGAAAAGTTTATGAGAAAGGATTTATAGGATGGTAAGAGTTGCGAAAATAACACTGTTAAGTATAGTTATTTCATTAAATTTATCAGCAGGTATGCTGGATGATTTGTTAGAGAATTTACATATTGATATAGATAAGAATCAAGAGAAGAGTGTTGTGATAGAGGGAGAGAAAATAGAGATAAACAACAGCACTATAAAAAAAGAGAACTTAGGGAAAGTTATTATTGTGGGAGAGGAAATTAGAGTTGAAAATAGTGAAATAGTAGCCCATGCAGAAGAGAAAGATGATGTTCAAGTAGTAGGAGAGAATGGTTCTGTTCATATTAATGGAGCAAAAGTAGAGCTAAAAAAGAGCGTTATAAAAGCTTCTTCCTCTATAGGTTCTAAAAGTGTTTCAGTTGGGACAAATGGGAGTGTTGTTCTTGGTTCACATTAGAGCGTTTGTTTTTTTAAGTGCTATTTTTATAGCACTTTGAAAACCAAATATTAATTTTGGTAAATATTAAAAAAAGGATAACTTATGAAAAAAGTTATATTAACACTTGTTACAATTGGTTTATTTTCTTCTATGCATGCTGAGAACCTAGGTTCTGTGGAAGATGGAGGAAAATCTTTAGGTGCAACAGCAGCAGAAGCTGTAGAATCAACAACAGCAGAGGAAACCATGGCTTCTAGTGAAGGAAAGTCAAGTGTTAGGGTTGAAAATTCAACACTTGCTGTGGAGTCAAAAATGGGTAATGAGAATGTTGTTATAGGTCACAATGGAGCCATTGTCGCTAAAGGAGAAGAAGTGGCTATTGAAAACTCAACAGTTGTGGCTAAGGCAGAGATGGGCAATGAGAATGTTGTCATAGGTGTTAATGGTGCAGTTGTTGCTGAAGCAGATGAAGTGGCTATTGAGAACTCAACATTGGTTGCTGAATCAGAGATGGGCAACGAGAATGTTGTTATAGGTCACAATGGAGCTATTGTTCTTGGTAAATAATACCATAAAGTAGAGTATGAAAGTTACTCTACTTTTAGAAATTTATAATTTTTTATTGAAAGAAAATAAAAAATTATAAATTTTTAAACCAGAAAGGGATGGAATGAAAGGTATTAACGTAATTTTACTTCTAACTGTATGCTCATGTTTGTATGCAGAGAATTTAGGTAGTGTGAATTTGGACTATGAAAAATCTAGAATTAAAAAGAGAGCAGAAAATGCAAGCTCAAATAATAAAGTCTGTTATCAATATGTAGAGATAAGTGGCAAACAAGAGTGGGAGAGAAGAAAGGATGAGTTAAATACTTATATTCGGAACAACAGTAGTAGTTGTAAAAAATATGTTATCTATAAAGAGGTACGCAATGTTAATACCCGAGGTAGCTCTTCAAGTGCAAGTAACAACAGTCATGGTGATTACGATATCAATATAGGGGTGATTATGGAAGAGAACCCTGAGGTGGATATTACCATATATACTCAAGTGAAAAACAGTACTTTACAAGATGGAGGGAACGTACATCAAAAAGCCAATGTTGGTGGTGTGGTGGTTGAAACTGATGAAGATATAGATTTGGAGAACAGAGAGATAAGAGCTATCTCTAATGTGGAAAACAGTGAAATTGGTGAGGTAGATATGGCTAAAGAGTATGAACTAGATAGTGCTGAAAAATTTTTAAAGGAAGATAAAGATGACCCATTTAACAATTAGAAAGAGTATGAGTTTAGCTACTCTTGCATTATTGGCTATAGGTTGTGCACCTGTTCCAACTATAGAGCAAGAGGAGCAAAAAATTACCTCTTTACATACAACGGAATATAGCAAAATAGTTGAGACCAGAAATCGCTTAAATACTATGAATAGATCTATTTATATCTACATAGATGGTGATGGAGCAGTGAATGACTCTGGAGCAGGAGCAGGGGAATTACCTCAAAAGATGAGAAGACAACTGATAAGTATTTTAAGTGATTTTGGTAAAAATATTAAAGTGGTTACCAGTGGAGCTGAATATATAAATAAGAGAAAAAAACTTAGAGGTAAAGCCTCATTTTATGTTTTGGATGGAGCCATAACCCTTTATGATAAAGAGATTATGAGTCAATCATCAGGGATTAACTTTGGATTTGATTTTGGAAAAGGTGAGGGTTCTGGAAATAGCAGTTCCAATTTTAAAGATAAAGACAAGCGTTCTATTTTGGGGGTAGATTTCTATTTACGACAAAATGAAGTGGTTACCAATACGGTGAAGTCCAAAATTGATATTAAGAATACAACTCGGGGTTACAGCTTTGGTATCTCTATCAATCAAGGAGGATTTGGTCTAAATGGTTACAAAACCATTAAAGATGGTGTGGGGCTTTCTGTACGGAAACTTCTTGAAAATAGTATGAATGACCTCATTACACAAATAACAAGTTGATAGTATGAGAGTATTAATCTTTTTATTTTTGTTGATGACACAGCTCTATACTGAAAGTTTAGGTTCTTTAGATTTAGACTTTGATGTTAATCAGAGTAGTCAAGAAGAGGAGTTTATCTCTTATATTCAAAATAGAGAGTATGAGAAGATAACTAGATTTATTACCAATAATGAGAATATTGATTTTGATGTAGAAAATAAAAATACACCACTCTTTTATGCCATTACTGTAGGTGATATACAGATTGTGAAATTGCTGATAGAGCATGGAGCTAATGTGTATGCTATCAACAGTGACTTAGAGACACCTCTTCATCTTGCTGTTCGTGGAAATCATGTTGAGATAGTTAGGCTGTTATTAGAGAATTCTTGTTCTGTCTCCTTAAAAGATATTAATGGAAATACGCCTCTTTTTTATGCAAAAGAGCATGCTTATAATGAAATAATAGAACTGTTAACTGTTTATGAGCAAAACAGAGAAGAGAACGTGGACAGCTTGGAAGAGTTTATTAAAAATTTTTAAAATAGGAGAAGATGGATGAAAAGTTTAATGATAATGGTTGGTATTGTATTTCTAATAGGATGCAATACCAGTGGATTAACTCCTAAGGTTGAGCAGAAAAAGCAGTACTCTCAAAAGAGTGTTACGACTCATCATTTTAAAATAGTAGATTTTAAAAATATGCTTGATAAGAGTGATATAGAACCGATTTATCTCTATGTTCAGACAGTAAGCTCTGATGTTCCCTCTGAAGAGTTACCCCGACTTAGACGATTGACCTACAGTGTGCTTTCTGATTTTGGTAGTAAGGTGGTGCTAATTACCAATCCAAATAAAGCAAACAAATATATGAAAAATCAACGTTTTTATGTTTTAGATGGAGGACTCACTGCTTTTGATAAAAGTATAGAGTCTGAATCTTCTTCTGTTAACTTTTCTCTAAAAATGGGTGATTCAAAAAACAAAGATAAGTTTAAAAATAAAAAGAAACTCTCTCAACTTATTGGAGACTTTTACCTTAAGCAAAATCACATTGTTACGCATAAGACAACAAGTAGTTTAAAAATTAGAGAGACAAATAAAGGGTATCAGTTTGGACTGAGTCTTTATGGCTTCTCTCTTGGTGTCAACAGTTATAAAAATGTAAAAGATGGATTGGGTCTATCGGTTAGAAAACTTATAGAAGCGAGTATGATAGACTTAATCGGTAAAGCCATAGAGGTAGAGACCTATCAGGTTATGCCAGAGCTACAGGCTAAAAAAAATGCAACCAAAGCAGACCACTTAAGCAACTATGATTTCTGTTCAGATGTAGAAAAAATCATTCTTTACCCTATGGCTCTTAAAGATGATAGGTTTAACCAGTTTGGTATGTCGTATGAGAGTGAAATGAACAAACTTAAATGTTTTAAAAAACTCTATAAAGCTTCTGAGCAGTCTCAATATAAAGTAAGATTAAACACAGTATTTGGAGAGCTTACCAATCGGTCACAATCGTACAGTAATGCTAAGTTTATACAGAGAAAAATCACTACAGACTTGGGGATTTCACGAAAAAATCTTTTAACCAAAAGTGTTCCAAATAAAAAAATATGTGATAAACCTGATAATCATGACTATTGTGAGTTTATTGAAAACAGGGTTGAGTTAGAGAAGGTTTGGAGATAGTCTAATTTACACCAACACTACATCAACTTTTCACTATTAATTTATAACAGATTTACACTAAGCTGTTAATATTTGGGGTGAAATATTTTAAATAAAGGATGAAAAATGAATAAACAAAGAGGCTTGACAGTTTTAGTAGCAGGAGTTCTGTTTGCTACAGGATGTGGAGGAGGTGGTGGAGAAACAACCACAGATAATAAAGCTCCAATGGTCAATGCAGGAGCAGATAAAACAGCAACGGTCAATGAAGCTGTAACCTTAATTGGAACAGCAACAGACAGTGACGGAACTGTTTCTAGTGTTGAGTGGAAAAAGGGTAATGATGTACTGGGTACGACTTTAACTTTTTCATATACCCCTACTGTAGTTGGTACAGATGTGTTGACATTGGTGGCTGTGGATGACGATGGAGTTAGTGCTAGTGATGAGGTTAAGGTTGTTGTGGAAGAAGATACAGGTGGTAAAAAATTACCTACTTTTTCTAAGATTAAATAGATAAAAATAAAAGGGAAAGAGATGAAAAAGATAAAATTATTAGGTTTATTAGTTATATTTACAAATATAATATACGCTGTTCCATCAAGTATTAATGCTCCTGTAGATGGAAGTGGTTGGAGATTTAATCAACATAAAACAGGTTTACATGGAATAGGAAAGGGTGTTGGGCATGCTGATGATACTATGGCATGGGATATTAATTATGGTTCAGGTGATGATGATGCAGGATTACCTATTTATGCAGTAGAGTCAGGAAAAATTTATACGGAAAATGGCTGGGGTGGTTCAAGTGTTGGACAACTTTTAATTAATCATACTACAAATGGTGATAATTGGTCAACAGGCTATTTACACATGAGAAAGATTGTCAAAAAGTCAGGCACCGTTAAAAAGGGTGAAATTATAGGTTATTTGTCAGATAAAGGGACACCAAATAGTTGGCATTTACATTTTGCTGTTTATAATACACATGGTAAATATGCGTTAAAGTCTGTTAATGTAAATATTAAGCATCCTACGAACTATCCTTTATCTGATAGCGAAGATAACTCAAATGAAAGCATCATAGACGGAGCAGGTTCATTAGTAAGCTCAACTGAAAATATAGAAGGAGGTAATCATGATTATGCATTGATGCATCCTCATCCTTCATCGAAATCAACAGTTGTCTTTCAGTGGTTGTATGATGTTGATAGTTGTAGTCATATAGATTTATTCTCTTATCCTAATGCTTTAGATGTAACAGTACAAGCAAAAAAGTGGAATGGACATCTCATAAAGAAAGCCTTTAATGTAACATTGAATGCATATAATCAACAAAATTTAAATTCTACTAATAAAGATTTATCTAATGGAATTAGTTTAAAAAAAGCAGATAATAGTTGTACTAATGATAATAATTGTGACTGGACAACATTAGCTGTTACATCTAAAAAGCCATTAAAATCTAATGAATATATTATTGCTCATTGTCAAGACAACTCTTCATCTATTAAAAGAGGGAACAGACAAGATATTACACCTAAACTGGTAAGTTTACATAACAATTATTTTTGGACAGGAACAGGTTCGTTAATTTCAAAACTTGAAGATAGAAACTTTGAGAGTGCAGGAGTTGGTAAGGATTATGCAGCTACATATAATAGTAAAAAATCATTCACAACTTTTCAATGGTATGCCAATGATAATTGTAGAAAAATTAAAATTCAAGGTTATAAAGAGTCTTCTTCTGTTGTTAATGAAGTGGCTTTTAAAGAATGGAATGCATCAAGTTGGAAATCTAGTAAATGTGGTAACTCTTTGCCTTGTACCATTGTTGCTCCTAAAATTGGAGAGTATTTTATTATTAAAGTAAAAAGTAATGCAGGTGCTATTGGAACAGAGTATTTACAAACTGAATGTGTAGAGTAGTATGAAAAAAGGACAAAAAATGAACAAAACAAAAAACTACAAAATATTACTAACAGGAGTACTCGTTATATCAGAGTTACTCTTCACTGGGTGTAGCGAAGATGATACGACCAAAAATAATGAGGCTACCACACCATCAAACAGAGACACAGGAGCAGTTAATAAAGCTCCAATCGTCAATGCAGGAGCCGATAAAACAGCCATACTAAATACACCCCTAACCTTGGTTGGAACAGCAACCGATAGTGATGGAACCATTTCAGGTATAGTGTGGAAAAAGGGTAGTGAGGTGTTGGGAACAACATTATCACTCTCTTATATGCCTACAAAGATTGGTACAGATGTGTTGACATTGGTGGCTGTAGATGATGATGGAGTTAGTGCTAGTGATGAGGTTAAGGTTGTTGTTGGTTCTGCTTCTACGGAAGAAGTTATCAAGATGGGGCTTGAGTATATGCGTACGCATAAAGATAGCAAGTTGAAGTCTACAGATTGTAATGCTTATAAATTTGGAGAGACCGTCTCCTTGGTTTGGGTAGGTAATACACTACAAACCCCTGAAAACGACCTAAAAGGTTGGGGTGATATATCTAAAGCATTACAGTATACCTTGGCTCCTGCTGATAACATGATGAAGAGTATTTATGCTTGTAATGATGTCATAAAATTAACAGAGTATGGTAATTTGAGTTTTTCAAAAGCTGTTGAGAGTGTTGTCCGAAGTCGAACCAAAGAGAGTTCTCCTTTCTCTGATGTTTGGGACAGTACAGCAACTGCATTACCTACTTTAACAGCTGAGGAGGTTGCCAATGCACAAGGTACTGCAAGCAATTCATCTACTGCAAATTATGGAACATTAACCCTAGAAAAGTGTAAAAGCAAATATGAAAATTACAACAATGCTCAATGGGCTTCGTCACAAAGTTCAGGAGAGTATAAAGGTGAAGCAACAGCTTGTTATCAGGCTATTGTTGTTGCTCCATCAATGGGTATTGATGGGCAGTTGTATATTGACCAATATAATAATGGGGTTTATGGAAAGTAGTAAAATTTAATATAGGAAAAACATGCAAACAATATGGAAAAATTTTAAACAATTGATAATATGGATGATAGGCATACCAATTTTACTTACAGTAATGTTTATCTCTTATCTTTGGTTGACTACTGATGACACTCCTCCTGTAGAACTTAGTGTGCTTCATAGTGAAGATAATGAGACTCAAGAGTCTGAAAATGGAATTTCCCAACTAACCAGAGAGCTTATTTATACTCGTCTGGTTTGGGAGTATGAAAGAGAACTAAAAGCTGATTATGGTGCTGACCTTAATCAGTTAAAAACTGAACTGCTTGAATTGGATAAAAATGAAACAACCTATGAAGCCGTTATCTATGAAGGAGACCTTAACAGTTCTCTAAAGACATTTCATCGTTTTTGGATTGTACAATTGGTAGAAGATGATATAAATGGTTCCAAACTTCTTGTTCATGATACCAATACAACCTTTCCTATTCACATTTATAGAAAGAAAACTCAAAAATGGGCAACCATTAAAACAGAAGTTTTAGATAATCGTACTAAAGATTGGATTTATAGAAATGAGAAGAAGAGCTACAGTTGCAAAGATTTTTTTAAATAGCTTCAAATACCGATTATGGTTTCAAAAAAATCTTTGGCAATGAAGCCCTAACTTAAAATTACTGAACTGTTTATCATATCCTACGTCCCACTTACTCAAAAGTGGGATTCCAATCCTCAAAAATAACATTAAAAAACAATCTTAAAATTATTCTAATATTACATCAACATTACATCAATATTTTATAATAACTTTAATCTATTTTGTTAGCATATAGGATTAAAAAACAAAAAGGAAGAGTAATGAATCTAAAACAGTTCTATAAGTATGTTTTTGTTTTCTTGGTCTCTCTCTCTGTCTTGACAGGGTGTGGAGGTGATTCTACGAACGAACCACAAAAGGAAGCTTCAGCTAAAGATGTGGGTGCATTGGTTGAGACACCTGTTACACAAGAAGATTTGACGATGACAGAAGAGGTGAGGGTTAATAGAACCGAGGGTAATCTGAAAGTTGCTACTTGGGTTCCCGAAATGGAGTCATCGACAGTAAGCTCAAAAGTTAAGGGGAGTGCTACTTATTCTCCAACTATAAAAGTTTTATCACAAAAAATAATTACTTCGGGTGACAGCACCAATGGTTGGATGGTTTATGACAACTCTCCAGCAGGTGCAACCATAGAGAGTGTGAACGATGCTCAAAAGGGTGATGTTTTAAAACTTTCAGGAGATGCCCTAAATAATGGTTATGTGGTAGGTTACCGATATG
>JAUTBQ010054323.1:0-17419 GCA_032361185.1 Lepetodrilus ovalis
CTTAATTACAGAAAATGCCTCTTTTGAAACAGAATCTTTTAATCCGAAATTAGGCCCAGGGCTTAAATTCGGAAGTACCCATTATATATATAGGGATTTTTGTTTGATTTCTGATGTGAAAAACAGACAAAATTTATAGTTTTGGCAAGAAATCTGTTAACCATTGGATGCCAGAACAACAAAATGATTAACAACAGGACTGAAAACCCATGAATGTTCTCAATAACTGAAAGGCATCATTGCAAGAGAATGTGAACAGAAACATTCAAACAACAGGAGAAACAGCTAGCTTCTTTACTCAAATATTAAATCCGAATTTAAGCCTGTGGGCCTAAATACAGGTAGTAGACGTAAGATTTTCATAGAGGTAGTCGGATTTCACAGAAGTAGTCCCTACCCAGACTATAATGTTTATTAATAAATCATTGCCTCTATATTGACAGTAAAATGTCTGCATGTACAGATATGAAAGGTGCCCTAATAACTTGACATTTACATAACGTTATTTTAAGGTGGTCAGAATTTGCAACATCTACCCTAGCTGATTTATTACTAATAACGTGAATATCAATATTGACCTTGTTTGTTTTGTTAAGCATAATAAATCAGTACTACTATCAGTCTATGCTTTCCCATAGGGTTTTATCAAATGACAGTTGCCTTGCAACCATTCGGTTTGTGTATCCAGCATATCTGTTGACATGATAAACCTTCACAGGTCCTAGCAACATCGGTACACCACCAAGATGGTGAAATTTAATTTAATTGCTTTGCCTTTTGTTGTTACCGTTTTGTATTGTTTGATATTCAAGCTGTGTTCCAAAATAAATTACGATGTAAACTGATTGGATTTATATTTCTATAAAAATAAATCAAATATATATATTGCAGTCACTGTTTTATCATTTTGGTATTTATTGAATTCCCTGCATGGTGTGTGTGTGTGTGTGTGTGCGTGCATGTGTGCGTGTTTAAATGCTATATGACAGTTGCCTTGCAACTTGGCTGATTTAAGCAGACTGGTCCCTCCTTGGGACACATTTGTTTCACAGCATGGAGAGTGGTGATACTTCCCTTTAACCTTCTCCCTGCTGGATTAGGCACAGACACTGCTCTTTAGGGTATCTCTGGTTGCCTGCAGCAGGGAGAGGGTTAATGCTGAGCACCAAGCGGTAGCGGACAACAACTACCATATTTTAACGTCTTTTGTTATGACACAGCACTGGAGGTTTGACCCTGCGACCTTCCGCACTCTGGGCCTACTGAAAGTTTACACCATGGAGTTGGTATGAATAATAGCATAGGTACAATTGTACATTAATGTCTGTATATATTGTGCATATCGTGCATCAGTATGTATAGCAATGTTTGGGTGGACAAATCAAACGTAAATAGTCTCAGATAGAAGTTTGTTTGACCTCTAGGACAACCATCTGTGATATGCCTTTAAACACAATAAATTACAACTAAATTATATATTGTGAGTGCATTTTGGCAATCAATTAACAATCTCCATGCTGAAGGCAACTGGAGGTGCCCTAAAGAGCAGTGCAACTAGCTAATCCAGCAGGAAGAGGGTTAATTAAAGGCATACAATCAGACATTTATGGCTGTTTTTTTACTCAATCTAGTTCTTAACTACAACTGCAAAATACATTCACTTGACATACCATACATATACCGGTTATCATGTTTGTACTTCCAAAAACCTTTCCACCGCTATATGGTAGGCAAAATTCAATTTCAACAAACTATTTTGGACTTTGCTGTTTATATAACAACCTGGACAATCTTAGTTCTTTTTTCTTAACATATTAACGCACAGGGATATCAAAGACAAGATAATTTAGTGGCAGATGTTTCCAAACTGCTGGTCCCCGAATTTGGAATAATCTCCCATTAGAACTTTGTTCGACAATTGATTTCTGTGCTTTTAAAATCAGACTTAACATATGTTATTCAAACAGGCATTTGACAACTAGATCGTCTCGACGTCTGCATTCTGACAATTGATCCTGTTTACTCAAGACTCACACAAAGCGCATCTGAGCAGCGCTATGCTGGATTTTTGCGCTATACAAATATTTATTATTTTTATTATTATTATATTCATATAAAATATTAAATTTATCAAGTGTTGGGGGAAAAGTACACCAGTAAATAACAAATTAACCATAATTCATATAAAATATATTGTTTTTGTTAACTATCAAGCAGTGTTCGAAATTACCGCTGGCCAGGCCATTTCTCCCAATGCTAAAAGTATCCTAAGGGCCAGTAGAAATTCATGTTTTTTGTAAACATTTGTTATTTGTTTGTATCATTATTCGGGCCAGTAAGTTTCCAGCGGTAATTTTGAACAATGCTATAAAGTGTTGGGAAGTACATCAGTAAATAGCAACTTTTTGGTGTACATGTACCAATCAAACAAATAGTTTCAGACAGAAATTCGTTTGACCATTATCTAGGTCAATCAAATGTGAATGTATGCTGTTAACCCTCTCCCTGCTTAATTATGGGTTAGGGCATCTCCGGTTGCCTGCAGCAGGGGGAGGGTTAAATAGATTAAATGATTATTTATTTCAAGGGACTTAACTCTAACTGAAGCAAGCGTGTATACATACTTGTTTGCTATGTAGACGAAACCTAGTCAATATTTTCTCAAATAATATATTCCGAAAAAATAGATCACCACCTTAACCATAAACGTAATATACCTCGGAATTAAGAGCATTAAAGGGGAAAATATACAAATAAAATAGGGCATATTAGATTTCTCGTGATATCTCGTTGCGGTAGGGAAGACAGATTCTTCAAAATGGCGATGTTTTGGTTGGGTGTTACGTGGGCACTTTTAGCAAGTGCCACCTGTACTAAGTACAAGGACAGTGATAAGGTATATACTTAGTTAATAGATTGCAAGTTATTAAAGGAGAATTAATTATTGATATGCATCGGAGTTACAAACATATCTATGTATGGGACCATCCAGATGAAGCCCAATATTTTCACATCGAATCGAAATTCAGGGTCCGGACAACTCGTCCCGGGGGACGTCGACCCAGACAACTCGGTCACGTTGCCGAGCTGTCGGAGAAAACACTGACTAGTGGGTAACTCGGCCCATGGATTTATTCGAATATAAGTTTGCAAATAATAGGTAATTTGGCAAAGGTAGAGATCAGGGGTTCGTTCAAGATCCAATATCCCGCCGTGTCCAATTTCCGCCAGTTACCTGTTTCCGCCACGGCCAGGTATCGCCCCGTATCGCAAGATCAAGTGCATTTCCAGAGGTCATATGCAGATTAATCACAATGTATGTCATTAGTGAAGCCTCGATTAAAAAATCAACAACATAGAAATACGGAAAGTAACAGGTTTTGCACGTGGAAATGTATGCATCTATTTTGACAGCTAAAATTTCAGTACTTTTTGCATCAATGTTCAGCATTTAAAAAATAATATTTATACACATCTCATCAAGTTGTGCTTCCAATGCATGCTAGCCAAGGATAATCTATACAGACAATCTACAGCAGTAAAAGCAGACGACATAATTTTCTCGCAACAGAAAATTTATTGGGTTTTTTTCCGCACAGATATTATCTATGATTGTTTTAGCTATTATCTAATCATGTATTACCACTTCTCAGAATCAATAATCAATAATGCATGACAAATGTTCTAATCTATATTTTACAGTTTAATCATTCACATTACATGATCATTACGTAAATAATAAGGGTGGTACTTCTCTATAGGCCCAATGTTTAACGCTGCAGATTTTCAAATGAACCCCAGGACACCTTTAACCCTCTCCCTGCTGCAGGCAACCGGAAATGCCCTAAAGAGCAGTGTTTGTGGATAATCCAGCAGGGAGAGGGTTAATTGCAACACGAGTACTGTTGAACCGTGGCCATTGATTTGTAGCACATCTGTTGTGCGTCCATGTGGCACAGATACAACAGATCAAAGTTTACGATAATTTCACCACACAGTCTTGTTCAGCTTCTTTCCTGACAAATATTCGGGGACTGCCAATATTTGAGCTGAATTTGGTACTTGTTTTGTTTTTCACTGATTACTAACTAGTATTTAAAACTTTCTTTTCTTAGCAAGTGAACAATCTATTGATGTTTGACATGTTCCATTTAAAAGTGCACCATTTACTCCCATCAAAGGTGACTTTTTATTTGTCACTTTTTCAGTATTTTTTCACTGAACTTTCAAAAAATAAACTAATATATGATGAAGTATACAAAAATAAAAGTTTAAATCCCTTTAATTAATATTTTTAATGAGTTTGAAAAATAATGTGGTAAACATCAGGTATTGACAGAAAGTTTGACAGACACCTGACATTTGCAATGCCATTAATACTAATTGATACTTTCCTAGAAATACTTTTGGACTTTATTTCTAATATATTGTTGGACACAAGAACTATTTATTCATTTCGACTTGTTTCCATCAACTTGTTTCAAGCACCTGACATTTGAAAGTGAATGTCAAGAATGATTGTCATTGGTTGGTTAATATCCTCTGATGTTGTCATCTATGACAACAGCGTGACACTGATGATCAGCCTAGTGATGGTACTGGAGTAGACAATCTGAACATTACTATAGTTCCTGCATCTACTGTTACTCTGTACTGAGCTAGTTTGATGTCTAGTCATTTATCCAGCTGATTCTGATTGACCTATTTCTCTCATCATATGTCCAGTTTATTAGTATTATGTGCTATCCGCAAAGTTATGGTGTAGATGCAGCAGGTGGTTGCACAGCCTAAGGTCCCGAGATCAAATCCCACACATGGGTGCCAGGCATCAATGTTTGCGAAAGTTACCTTTCTGACGTGATATTGATAGGATACACTGTCTATAAAGTGGCAATATAGTTATAATCCTTGGTCTATCAATACCAGCCGGTGCTCACAGATTTTCTGCAACATTCAGGATTGTGACCACTGCATGCTTCCTCTTGCCCTAAACTGACAAGCTGTGATAATATTGAACGAATCTTGAAATTTATTATAACTTATCAGAGCCCAGATACATTCAGCTGACTTCTGGTTTCAGTCTCCATGCTGAGTGAGTGGACATGAAGACAGCTAACAATGACTTGACGATGAACACAATACGATCAAAGAAGTGTCTGCTGCCTGTAGCCGCCATCGTCGTGACGTCATTACTCTACCTGTTCTTCAGTGGGTGTAACTATGGCAACACACACCCCATTTTCACCAGTGTGCGCAGTGGCTACTCTGTGTGGCCCAAGTTTACCGTGGAAACCATGTATACCCAGGTCTGTATGATGTGTAGAGACTGGTCTACTTAGGTCTGTATGTGTAGAGAACGGTGTGCCCAGGTCTGTATGATGTGTAGAGACCGGTGTGCCTAGGTCTGTATGATGTGTAGAGACTGGTGTGCCCAGGTCTGTATGATGCGTAGAGACCAGTATACCCAGGTCTGTATGATGTGTAGAGACTGGTGTGCCCAGGTCTGTATGATGTGTAGAGACTGGTCTACTCAGGTCTGTATGATGTGTAGAGAACGGTGTGCCCAGGTCTGTATGATGTGTAGAGACCGGTGTGCCCAGGTCTGTATGATGTGTAGAGACCGGTGTGCCCAGGTCTGTATGATGTGTAGAGACTGGTGTACCAAGGTCTGTATGATGTGTAGAGACTGGTGTACCAAGGTCTAAATGATGTGTATAGACCAGTATGCCCAGGTCTATATGTGTAGACCGGTATGCCCAGGTCTATATGTGTAGACCGGTATGCCCATGCCTGTGTAGACTGGTATGCCCAGGTCTATATGATGTGTTGAGACCAGTATGCCCAGGTCTGTATGTGTGTCATCATCTATAGACTATGGGTGAGATATTCCCGCTGCGACATAAAGCAATAATTCAATCAATCTGTATGTGTAGACCGGTATGCCCAGGCTCCGAGATTACAAAACTTTTCGAGTACAATTTCATGCTTAAACTCAAATATGATATGAGGTTTTGTGAATAAAAGTTTATGCTCCATTTATGCCCTATTATTATGATTAGATTCCTTGTTGGTATGTAAACAGATACAGCATAAAATAAAGCTATGTAACTGCAGATAGACCTGACCATGTGTTGCATTAGGCTGGTATGACCCTTCATTTGGAACACATCGCCAATTTTCTTATTTAACATCCATCAAAGTCTCTAGGCAATAATATTCTTCAATCTTGTAAGAAAAATGCTTCTATCTATTGTGACTGTAATTCCTTTGTACTTCAGGATTACTTTCAAGACCACTGCTTCCGTATGAACGACATGTCCATCGCTAAACTCGATGACTTTGTCAAAACATGGGCGGGGACCGACAAGCCTCATTGCAGGTACATACAGTGATAGTTTGAATTTTTAAACAAAATAAATTGCATTTACGTTCTACTTATTGGAAGTATTGTTGACGATGCTGACCACCTGACCTCTTGTTTCAGGGACCTCTACAGAAAGTTCTCGGCCATGTTCACTATATCCAAGAGGGATGCTCCTCTGATCCTGCCCAAGGCGTTCCAAGGCAAGGTGAGGCACTGGCTGGGAGACAGCGAGCCTCTCTTCCAGGAAGTCTACCACCAGGTGGGTGTTAGTTGTCAGTATGCACCCTTGATAGTTGCACAGACCCTAGCACATTGCACAGACCCTCACAAATTGCACAGATGCACATGCCCTCACAAATTGCACAGACCCTCACACATTGCACAGACTCTGCACTTTGCACAGATGCAAACATATCACACATACCCTGGCACATTGCACAGACGCTCACACATTGCACAGACCCAACAAGTTGCACATACCCTGGCACATTGCACAGATCCTTGAGCATGTTGCACACACCCTAACAGATTGCACAGGCCCCAGCAACAGGTCCCATATGCCGTATAGTGCACAGACCCTAGACCAAATTGTAGAGATTAGCAAAAGTCGCAACAACCCAAGGACATTGCATTGGCCCTAACACATTGACCATAACACATTGACCCTAACACATTGACTCTAACACATTGACCTTAACACATTGACTTTAACACATTGACCCTAACACATTGACTTTAACATATTGACCATAACACATTGACTTTAACACATTGACCATAACACAGACCGTAACACATTGACCATAACACATTGACCATAACACATTGACCATAACACATTGACTTTAACACATTGACCATAACACATTGACCATAACACATTGACCATAGACCATAACACATTGACCATAACACGTTGACCCTAACACATTGACCATAACACATTGACCATAACACATTGATCCTAACACATTGACTTTAAGACATTGACCATAACACATTGACTACCATAACACATTGACCATAACACATTGACCCTAGGCAGCAGTGATTGTGTATCATTGTAAAATAATCAAAATGCATTGTTCAAATATTTCCCAACTTTACTTTTCTCTGTTGCTGTGCTCTGATGTTTCTGTTAACCGATTGGTCTTGGCTAAAATTTAAGGACAGAATATGCAATAGCCAGTTACGAGACGTTTTATGATTTCTGCTTAATTCTACCTGTTCACTCATCACGTATGTGTGAAAGGTACTCAATGTAATCACGCAATAAATCACCTGCTATCTGTTCAACTCTTTTCCATCTGTTGCAGCATGTTACTCACATCCATAACATTTACACACGTGAATACACTATCTTCAACCCACTGAGAGATAAGAGGCCAATCTCAAAGCCTTTAGAACCCGAGAGAGAATAGTGAGTAGATCTACCTCACCGACCCTCTTAGTGATCACAGCTTGATGTTTCAACACTCGTCACTTGAAAATTCGTTAGATTACACGTCATGGTTGGTGATAGCATAGTGGTAAATTGTCAAACTTCAAGGCTGCATATGCCAAGTTCAAACCTCAGATCTTGAGAAATTTATATATATATTAATATCAAATACAAATATGGCAAAATACTATTTTCTAAGGCTATGAACATTTGTATTTCAGCATTGAAAGACTAGCAGCCAACAGTAAGCTGTCTTGTGATTTCTGCAATTATCTGAAGTAAGTTTTTGAAGGATATTTGCCTCTTTCATATCTTGTATGCCTAAAATTCATTTACAGAGCTGCCAACTGCTACGTTTTGAGCGTAATTTGCTACGCTAGGATGGGTTTTGCTACGCTCGTGCAGTAAATGCTACTCTCGACAAAACTAATTCCAGGATTGTAATTTTTTATTTTTATTTTATTTATTTATTTTATTTAGTAATCACAAACGTGCAATCGGCCAAACACAGACTGTCACAACGGCCTTTCTTCCTCTTCTATCAGGAAGCATTATTATTATCCATCAAACTCTAAATCAAATGTGTTAGGTCAAATATAGGATAGGCTGTTTATTATCTGATATTAAAAATAATCAAATAATATCGTACTTACTATTTAGCAGATTATCATTTCTACATCGTGGATTTATCTCATATATACAGTACCATAGCCAAGGGAACAATCTGCCATCAGGCACAATTCAGTGATGCCTTGCTGAAACAGTGCAAGCATGCTACAGCTGCAATAACGTCATTTCACGTTTCTGTTTTTGTTACGTTTCCCGCATCCTGTATATATGCTACTCTCAAGTAGCAATTGCTACTCTCAGTTGGTCCAAAATGGCAGGTCTGTATTAGTGAAAATTTAAAACATCAAATATCTGTGGCTGTATGCCTTTTAATTTGATCACTGCTATTCCAATAATGTCATCAATTATTTTACTATTTTTGTTAACTGTTTCCACCCCCAGACAGCTGCAGCGGACCAGAAGAAGGCGGTGTTTATTGTCAGCAAGATGCTGAGGGACACCGTGACCCAGAGCGTGTTGAAGGACATCATCGGTCAGAGCGACTTCCAGTACGTTGTGGTAATCTCCACGGTCAGCAGCAACGTCCACGCCTTCGACAGGACCGGGAACGCGGATACGGAGGACAAGAAGGACTTCGAGGACATGGAGGACCTGCTGCTTCAGTGGATGCGGAATATGGTCAGGAATAGGAATATGTGGATTAAATTAGTTAAAGTACCAGTAGCCTTTTTTGGCATATATATTTGTATTTATGTTATTTTATCATCAAAGATTCTCTACAGTCTCTCTAGGTACTCTTCAAGACATTTTTTTAGAAAGAAGAATAACACCAGATGTCTCTTGTCCCGACATTTGGTAGAAAGCTTTACAACAAAATGTCTGCTGACCCACTATTTATTTTGTTGAGTTTATCATGGTCAATTACCTTGGTTACATGTTTAACATTTATTTTGTGTTTATACATGTTTGAGGTTTTGCACTAGGCTAATCTATTATACAGTGTATATATACATTTTTTATTTTTTTAAAAATTTATTTGCTTTTATGTTAATCATGTTAATATTTGTTTATTTTGTAAGGTTCGCGCAGAAACGTTAAACTCCATAATAACTCCCTCATTTATTTTATTTTATTTCTTTATTTGTATATTTGTTCTTTCTATATTTATATATTTTATTTATTCATTCATTCATTCATTCATTAATTTATACATTTATTTATTTATTTATTCTATTTATTTATTTATTCATGACCTTTCTTTCTTAGACATATCTTTCTTTTTCCTTCATAGAATTACACTGCAGAAGTATTCCACTACCCGCTAATGACGGCAGAGATCTGTCCCGCGTTGTTCGTAGCGCCCGCCTTCTCCAGTCTGTTTCCTCTCCTGGACACTGACGTACAGCAAGTACAGAGGCTCTACAACACCGCTCACAAGACAAAGGTAGGAACAAGTAGTAGAACAAGTCCTCTATCCTAGAATCAGCAGGAAAGGGGTACCCGGTAGGATGCAATTTGGAAATGTTATTCCTTTACCAGCTAGTGCCTGAAACTGCAAGTTTAGTTGTATACTCCCCATGGAGTTGAGAAGGAAAATGAAAACGCACTGATCTTATAATGTAAGATAATGTAGTACTATGAGCATACTTTAATTTCCATGCATGAAACTTTCACAACTCGTAAATGCTGTAGCGTAAAATTGATACAGATACCAACGACGCAATAGAAATCTGAACTTTGTCACAAGTTGTTCATAAATTTTGTTGAATGGCAATTATAATTCCATTTTTTTCCACTTCTCCGCAAGAACATTTTGGAAAATGTATTTTTTTCCTCAGTTTATTACCAGACACTATACAGTCTAAGTAAAGTATTTATTGTCTGTATATTAATATTTTTTTCAGGGAGAAAAGATTTCCTTTGACACATTATCTGAAATTGAGTGCCAACACCTGCCAAAGTCTTTGCAAATTACCATGAAGGTAAGAAATTAGTGTAGGAGTTTTCATTATCCCATAATATTTCTCACAGAAATATTTCAATGATCTGTTAATTGTGTTAGGACAACCTACAACTGAACTAATGATAATAGTCGTATACACTGAGAAATTTTATAACATGATGTTATTATATCCCCACTGTGGAGACGATCCTGACCTGCCACTGGTTGTGAAACTTTTACGATTTTATGTTTAACTCACTTTTTGCATTGAGATTTGTTCACAAAACTTTTGAGTTGAGCATGTGATCGTACTGAAAAAAGGGTTTCGTAATCTTAGAGCCTGACATCTATGTTCACAGGTTATATTTCTGGAATGGTCATAATATTGCTCACCAGTTATCATACATGGTCTCATCAGTAGTAACAGGTTTACTATGTTCATTGCAACATTCATTACTACGGGGGTTGCAAGTTTTCCTCTTGGTATTAAGTAGCAAGCTGTGATATGGATGAAAATATCTTGAAAGTGGCTGTAAATCCAAATTAAAAAATATATATAAAAGTATATACTGTAAATCATAAAATGTTAGCATCATTAAATTTTTGCATCCAGTGGATTATCGACCTATTAGTGTCTACATCTATAGAATACTCTTATAACAATATTAGCGAATTAAATGTTAAAGTCTATGAGCAACTCGTTAAATTCGTTAAAGTTTTATGCTCGTTAACATTTTATATTTTACAGTAATAATAAAAAGCTATCATATGATGTAAATAATCTTGAAAGTGGCTCTAAATCCAAATAAAAAAATATAAATATTATAAAATAAAAAGTTATATGAGCAAAATAATCTTGAAAGCTGCTCTACATCCCAATTCAAGTGAACAAATCAAGAAAACATGGCGCTTGTGTTATTGTTCAGAGGTTCGCGTGCTGCCTCCACGGTTTGCTGAGTGACCTCGGGGTCAGGGAGGACTTATACAGCATGGGTCACACCAGTCGAATGCTGGCCACGGAGGTCGAGAATTACCCCCCAGCCAGAGTCAGGAGGAAGGTGAGAGTTGTCCCCCTTGATACTCCCAGCAAGTCGGTAGAAAGTATTTGGATCAACCGAGCGGTATCTTCAGATCTACACTCGGACCTCAATGCAAGGTTGAGTGCTGCCAATGGTTGACATTATGACAAATTGTACTTGTGGTCTGACATACATCAAACAGTGTTCTTGTATTTGTATGAACAAAATATGGTGAGAATGCAGTGAATATCTAACATACCGTTTTTGAATTTATGACATGCTTACATTTTTGTTTACCATGTTTCCTTTTGTTTACCAATGGTTTCCTTGGTTACAGAGAGTGTCCGAGCGGGCATCAGTGGTGTTGATTGACCGTAGTCTGGATTTGACCTCGCCGACCGGTCATCACTTTGAGGTCCTGCTGGACAAGATAGTCTCAGTCCTGCCGTCACTACCACGACACAACACCGACGTCACCGTCGACATGACATCCATCTGCTCAGTCACAGGGTAAAGTCATGTTCATTTTATATACTGTAGTCAAAATGTAACCTAATGTGGCAAAAGGTCACCAGAAAATGGGTACCCGGAAGGATGACATTGACATATGAATGATAATCTTCTAGCCCCTTTGTTTGTGTTGTATTCTCCCAAGGGAGTGGAGAATGAAAACGAGCACACTGATCCATTGACTGGGGTAATAATGGAATTGGTGCCATATAAATGTGATCGTCGCAAATGGGTGAAAGATTCCCGCAGCGACGTTAAACTCCATATTCACTCACTCACGCCATATAAATGTGCACATTATCATTATTATCACTTAGATAGCAAGCACAGATAACGGAATTGGAAGTGTCACATGATGTCCCGTGTTATCGTGGTTTCAGAGATGGCGATCATGTGATCGTGCCTGGGAGTCTCGCCTCGGACCTACATAAAACTCAGCCAACACATCTGCAGGGTCTCGTCTTCAACAAACATAAGGTCAGATTTGAAAATTGGTTTCATAATTTTACTAACCATAATTACTGGTAATGCACCTTTAATTTGAGCTTTAAATAACAGAAAATAAATCAAATAAAAACCCAACATAAACATTTATTTGTTTTTAATTTTGTATAATTATTCAAGTCTTTCCACTTACAGGAATGTCTAATGGACGTTAATCGGCGACTGGTCGAGGCTGCAACTGCGGAAAAGCTGCCAGTGTATTTGTCTGGCAAACCAGGGCGAGTCACTGCCGAGCAGCTGGATACTACTCTCAACCTCTTCAAGTACGTCATCATCTCAATCGCCTCATCTTGCTACATTGTTATTTACCAAGAGATGTATGGAATAATCTTGGAAGCGCTAATAAACTCAATTCAACCCATTCCCCGCCCACAAATAAAAATTACAATATAGACTTTGACTCAGAGGAGGAAAGTGTGAAACAGGTGTTGTACACAATATTCTTTTCCAGATTATTTACTTTCTAACAATTAGATACGTGCATGAATCAATAATTTTTAATTTTCCTCCTGTTTCTGCAGACAATATCAGGCCTGTGTTTCATGAATGGGTCGGACTGTAGTCCATGATTCACAAAAGGGTCAGACTGTAGACCAGAAGTAAATCAGGGCACAATATGCCATGCTTTTCCCAAAGCAGGAAATGGCATAAGCCCTCATTCATACCAAGACTACTAAGATTACTAATGCGACCCTTTTGTGAAATGTTGGTCTTAATATTATATTAATATTACGCGTAATGTATTGCTGTATATTGGCCTTCCATACAATAAAGAATTGAATTGAAATATATTAAATGTCTCACTTCATTTTTCAGAGGAAATTATGATGCAATTCAGCCTCACATAGATGTTCTTCAAGTTGCCATGGCAACCTCACAAGCCCTGAAGCACCCTAAAGCCAGTTGCCATGACAACCTGCTGAGGACAGAAAAGACCTTGGTGCAGTTGATCGGCGACGAGGCTGATGAGAGCGGATCAGCTCAAATTGTGACACTGCTTCGAGAACAGCTACTGGAGTCTACTGGAACAAGGTGAGGGGACAGGTGGTAGGCCATTGGTAGAGCGTTGGACTTCTGAGCCAACAGTCCCGGGTTCAAATCTCGTCACATCATTGTTCGCAAAAAGTAACTTTCTGGCGCAATCATGATAGATCTGCTGTCTGTACCGTGGTAATCCAGTTATCAGCCTGTGTTTGCAATTCATCATCGTTAAGCTACGAATTTGGGTTTCCTTTTGCCCTAAACATAAGTAAAATAATAATAAATAATTAGCGCAGCGGGAGGACGTTTGACTACAAATCTCAAAGTTCCAGTTCGAATCTAGTCTCTAGTAACAATGATAACTTTTGCAAAGAATTATTTCATATATAAATATATGTGCAATGTTCATATTTTTAACACTCTTTCTTCAACTTATATTCCCGCTGTCACGTAAAGCATTAATTCAATCAATCAACAGCATCAGTCATGGCTGTTTGGCGTTGCGGTAACACACAGTTTTCCATGCAGGTCGCACTCACTGGACGACGTGTTGCTGACACTGGTTTATCTCTTCTCCTTGTCTGGAGGAAGCTTCTTAGAGGAAGAGGAGGAAGAGATGGAGGCAAGTCATAACCTGTTCCATGGTAAAACCTACAACAACAAACACAGGGTTCTTTTCATTTATCATTGAACATACAATAGACTAAGGCCATGGCTAATACTAATAGAAGCATAGAGGGATTTCTTTTGTCGATATATTGACAGTGACTATTATCTATTATGGTCCAAATTAATTATATTATTCGGCTAATAAATTATGTGATTTGTCAATTGTAGGACCTGCTTGTAAAAGCTGTTCTTGCAGAAAAAGGTGACCTACCACCCATTATTAAAGCAATTGGTGAGTGCACAAAGTTGATATTAGGATTAATTAACCTTCTGGGTGGGTAGTAGCACAGTGGTAGAACGTGGACTTTAGAGCCAAAGGTCCCGAATTGTAATCCTGTTCCGGATTCCCGGCATCAATGTTTGTGATATTGATAGGATGCTCTGTCTGTAAAGTGGTAATACAGATATCATCCTTGATCTGTCAGTACCAGCCGGTGCTCACAGGTTTACTGCAACATTCAGTGATACAGATGTTGTGGGTTTCCTCCTGCCCTAAACTGACAAGTCATGAATGGTATAAGTGAAAGAACCTAGAAAACAACTCTGAACCTCAATACAAAAAGCAAAACATTAATCTAAATGACAATGTTTGCTGTTATTCAGCAGGGAGAGAGCTGGTATTTTATAGATAATGAGTCTGCTATGATGGACTGCAAATAAAATGTCATCCTCTGGTCAGGCGGTCGTTAACAACAGTTCTGGGTCCCGAAGTTATGAAACTGTTTGTAAACATGATTTCATGCTCAATATTTTGTTCACAAATCCCAATGCAATATTTAAAATTGTACCAAATAATAATTTTGTAACCTCATGGCATATTTTTCTTTTCTATTTCGATACTTAACGAAGCTCAAATTTGAATGTTTGTTATAGTTGGAGATGCTGTCAGTGGTTCGATAGTCCGAGCACTTCTGGAGGACTTTTGGAATAAATTGAGGGCTGTTGGGACAGCTAGGGATGACCTTAAACAGTTTCAGTAAGTAGATGGGATTGAAAGTCATATTTATTGCCCAAATCTTAACTTGTCTGCCTGAAATTCCTTGTCAGAGATCAAGACAAGCATGAATTATATTCTGATCTCATTTCATTGCTCTACTATTTTTATATGTCATTTCTTGTTTCGAGAATTGAGTCTGTCATTACCAGCCGGTGTTTGCAGGTTTACTGCAACATTCAGTGCTACGGATTTTGCAGGTTTCCTCCTCCTCATAACTGACAAGCTGTGATATAAGTGAAATAAGCTCACTAGTGGCTTTATCCTCCAATTTAAGAAATATTTTAAAAATATATATATAAAAAAAATCTTTTTTAAATTGGGTGTGAGAAACAATAAAATACATGTGTTGACCTAATAATGATATTTATGCTTGCACAGGTCTATACTAGAGCCCAGTACTGCAGTGAGCCCACCCAGCATGAAGCCACTACTCAAGACCATCACTGAACACATCTTCAGCCCAGAGAAACCAGATCTCGTTGACCTCGAGTTCAAATCCAGTGGCTTCAAAGATCTCCTCAAGTCTGGATTTGGGTGAGATAACGTTCTCCTCAATGGAAAAATATGCTTGTATGATTCGCTTCAATATATACCAGTATTTTTATTTTACTTTAACCACCATTTTTGCAAATTCACCACTAAATGAGACAAGTTTCATGCTAATGAATAATAATAATGTGAACATAATTATATTGTGCCAAATTCACATTCGATAGCATGAATATGATCAAGGATACTGTATGCCCATTTTTGTCCATAAACTGTCCATAATGTTGGTAGTGTCCATACATTTGTAGATTCTTCAAGAACGTGAGCAAGCCACGACCGAGCGATCATCCCCTGCTGATACTGTTTGTGGTGGGTGGCATCACCGGGACGGAAGCCAGACAGATCCGTGAAGTGGTAGACAAAGCACGGCCAGACACACGGGTAAGTATTGTAAAAACATTTTCCAGGCCCCGAGATTACAAATCTTAGTGAGTACGATTTCACACTCAAGCTCAAACTTTATGTGGAGATTTGTGACCCAAATTTTGAATTGAGCATGAAATCATAATCAAAAATGTTTCTTAATCTTGAAGCTAGGTTGTTGTTTTTTGGCTCATCAGTCTACTGTATTGACTATTTTGACATTTTTCATTGTGATACTATATCTTTAATAATTTAACTAATAAATATGCCCATGTGGCATCACACTAAGAATTAGCATTTGGACTACATGCCAGATATATCATTGGGGCTGGTGGTAGTGCCTTGGTAGAACATGGGATCGGAGCCAAAGGCCTCAAGTTCAAAACCCAGGTGTCAATTTTAACAAATGTTACCTTTCTGACACGATCATGATAGGATGTGCTGTCTGTAACGTGGCAATGCAGATATCATCCTTGGTTAGTACCAGTCAGTGCTCATTCAACTCTACAGATGTGGGTTTCATCCTGCCGTAAACTGACAAGTCGTGATATAAGTAGCACAAAACCCCAATTTAAAAAACAAAATAGATTAAAAAATTAACTCATAAGTATGCCTATTTGGAATACAAGTTACTATAATTCCCATGATAGTTTCAATATTTAACTTTTCGTTGCAGGTACTTATCGGCAGTACGAGGCTCCTACGTGGGAATGATGTCTTGCGATCAATTTTCTGTCAAAACAACGTGGAACCTGAAGGATTGTTATAGCGGGATTTAACTCTTGTACATAGGGTTACGGCAATAAATATTGATTATTATCATTGTGTTGCCTTACTTTTTATGCAAGTCGTGTATGAGTGAAAAAGCAATAGGTTTTGGCTTACGGATATTTTATTAAAGAAGAAAAGGATGGGTTACAAGTTGGGTGATATTTCTATTGTAATCTCCTTCACATATATATTAATACATTATTATTACATGTATTATTATCATCATAATCATTATCATCATCATCATCATTATATTATATTATTTAATAAAGGAATACAATCACACATTTCAATGAACGTGTGGCACTATATTTTATTAATACATGTAAATGCAAACTACATTCATTTGTTATACATTTTTGGTAAAATGTGACCAGTAGGAGAAACATCAGATCAATGATTCATCCAGTTAAACTATATATTAAGAAATCCGTAATGATTAAACGTTGACCGGTAGTCATAGAAACCAGTACACTTTGACTACATACTATTAAACCAAACTTATGTTTCCAGAATCCCTATCATCGATCTACATTGGGGGAATTTGATCTAGCAGATAGATGTTCCAAAGACCAGAGAATTATATCTATTTTCCTTTTAATCGTATAAATATGAAATTTTCATAACTATCGAGTGTTGGGGAATAACTATCGAGTGTTGGTGAATAACTATGGAGTGTTGGTGAATAACTATGGAGTGTTGGTTTGACAAATCAAATGTAAGTATTCTCAGCTAGACA
>JAUTBQ010054434.1:0-42242 GCA_032361185.1 Lepetodrilus ovalis
TGGTGACCATCTGTTTCATAGCCAACTGATGGTGACCATCCGTTCTATGTCTGACTGATGGTGGCCAACCGTTCCATAGCCGACTGATGGTGACCATCCGTTCTATATCTGACTGATGGTGGCCAACCGTTCCATAGCCGACTGATGGTGGCCAACCGTTCCATAGCCGACTGATGGTGACCATCCATTCTATGTATGACTGATGGTGGCCATCCGTTCCATAGCTGACCGATGGTGGCCAACCATTCCATAGCTGACCGATAGTGGCCAACCGTTCCATGGCTGATCGATGTTGACGATAGTGGCCATCCATTCCATGGCTGACCGGGCCAGACACTGGTAACCATACATCACAGATCCAGACAGCCAATTAGCTGGCAATTAAGTGATTTTCTTATCATGTCTCATAGATCAACTCTGGGCACTGGAGGGCAGCCAAGTGATTCCTGGCTGATTTCATGAATACTGATGACGGAGGGAATAGGGACTCAGGAATAACTAAGATGTAGATCTCAGACATGTGGATGTTTTCATTACTGCAACTATGGGAATGACCTCCAATAATAGATGGCCAACAGACAGAATCTCATTGCTTGGAATTAGATTAGATCTACATGTGTCATCGCTGATAAATAGTTGACAAAATCTATAAACAAAATACACGTATTTTGTTCGTAAACTATACTGTTCAAGCACTTGTCTATCTGGACCGTATTTCACAGAACAATCATAGCACAACACGAGTAATAACACATAATATTAACATATAGGAGTAATGACTGTCGTATAGTACTAGCAGTAAGACAATTCTGTGGACGAGATCCCTGATGCTTACTTTTTACACCTGTAATTTAAATATGTGCTTTTGTGTGTCTATACTTCTTTGTTTCCATTGTTGTTCTTATCATGATATCATGAGTGTATCAGTGTGGTCATAGATGTATATCTAGCTACCTGAAGGTTGAGAGAGTGATGTATGTGAGAGAGTGATGTATGTGAGAGAGTACTAAATGGTCCAAGTACTACTTTTTGCATTAAACATAGATTGAATGTTTCATGGTGAAAGTTTGCAGAAATAATCAAACTGCAAATGAATATGGACATCGGCTTCTAATGCACTTCCACATCAGAAATTGTTGAAATTCTTGAGAGAAAAAAGTCCATGATTGTTGTTGGTCAAGATGCCAGTACACCTTCCTGTGGCTTCAATAAATATGCGCTACATAACTCTGTTGTTCTTTGTCATCTACACCACTGACAAGCTGAATCACAGTTATGTTCATGGCCATCTTGCAAAACAGTTGGCAATTGGTATGGAATTTGATTTTGATAAATCTTCCTTCGTCACATTATTAAGTGGGAAAAAAAGCAAGAACCATAATCCTGTATTACAGTCGAAATAGATTCATTATCGGCTATCATCAAAACATCCCTGTAGTTTCAATTGGATTTTTCACATTCGACTTTCCCATGTGTTTGGGGTTAGCTGCAGTCTGCCAAAGTAATAACATTTTCTGTTTTCCTTCAATGCTGTGTGATCAAGATGTGATAAGCAGCAATATATCTCCTGTATACTGCCACTATCATCATTGTTGATATCGCCTTTAATCTAACCAATAGATCACAATTTCTACATTAATGTTACGAGAAAAATACCATTCCTCTTTTCAAGATACTCCTCTGTTTAATACTAACTGTATCTCATGTGTATTACACAATAACGGATTGTTGAATATAACTGGTTGCATACATATTTAAACTCATATTTTTCTATTAATGTAGGCTCCATATATAATGAGATAGTCTTGCACCATGACAGCAGAACTGTAAACCAGTCTCCATTAAATGTGATCAAGACTTGCAACATTTGATTTATCTGTAGAACATAATCGTTTTAGCATTAATATGCTATCATCATTTCATCATTGGAATTCATAAACATACAGTTTCATGCTCACGATACTGTTAGACGATAATACTCTTTGTGTTAGCAGTTAAGCAGAAAGAAATCAATAGATTCAATACATGCAGAGTAAAAATAATATAACAATATTTTATGTTGACAAAACATTAATATTAATATGACAATCTTTTATGTTGACAAAACTTTAATTAAGCCATTAATTTCCTATTCACAACAACAATTTGACAGTTAAAATAAAATATAGTACTCAATTGTGTAACAATATTAATATCTGAATAGCCAAGCTTCACCAAGGTTGCAACATAACATTATATTTACTTGCATTAATTAATGAATACGTAACATAATTTAATGAGGCCTTCCAGGAAAATCAAATATTCTGTCAGAATAATTTCTGAGCAGATTAATAAATTATTTACCATGTAAACATAACTATTTCCTGCTTTAAAAATGCACAGTAAACCCAAAACATATGTGAATTGGCAGGATTTATGTCCATTATGCATACCAATGTTTATCAGACTTCTAATATACTGAGTGGAATGGGTCCATAGTGCTATATGAGAGTCATATACTCATAATCCCTATACGTTAATATGGAGCTACCACTAGTAATGCTATGATAGTTCTGTGGAATAGGGTTCACGACCACACAGATGCTCGAAGGTCTCACAGACATTTGTATAAGCTAATTAATACTATGCCAGTACAGTGGTCATCTACAGTACTGATGCTGTAACGGTTGCTTGGGATCTCCTATCACCATGTTTCTGTAGAATACTAACATGCCTGCTTCAAATAATACGAACAAATATACCGTATTCGAAGTAGTAAGCGCTCTGCTGCAATATATGCCTTCTTAAACTATTTTTAATAATATCAATATTTCATACCTAAATAAACACTGCCATTTGCAAACTTACATCTATTTAATCTACAAAAGAATCTTCTTGCAAGTGTAAAAATATTTGCATGGAGTCCGCAGTGAATGGTATTCTACTAAGTGAACTTAGCTCATTATCAATCCATTGACAGATTTAATCCAGCTGTAAGGATAAGCTCACAAGCTTGTCCTGAACAAGTCAACCCCTACCAAAAATCCATGGCGGCATGGTAATGGGTACGATGTCCCGAATTACCTACCTCAAAATACCATGTTTTTGTTGAAACATTCAAAGTTATTATCTGAACAAAATATAATTTCATACAAAAATAAATATATTTTTTATCATATTTTTATGATAATATGAGACTGATTTGTTAAATGAAATATGTTCTCTGATTTATTTCACCTACAAGATAATACCATAATTGTAAACCAATCATCTATATGTTGTCTGTTAAATGACTTTTCTGTGGTTCTAAACTTGCAGGTTTAGAATCATTAAGATATAATGGCATTATATTATTGTAGAAAATGCATGTACTAAATATGTAGTAATGCCATATGGTGCCAAACTTACTTAGTACAAAGATAGTATCAATAAACCAGGAGGCAATAACTCCCAAGGCAACATTCACACTTCCATGTTGTTGTAGTATCAACACATACAATCAAAAGGAAAACAAAACCATCTGAAACATTGCTCATAGCTGTACATGTGTTCTCTCTGCCTCTCTGTGTGTGTAGCATGTCAAGTCATGCCTACATGGAACATTGAACACATTGAATGCTACCTAATTACTGTCAGTACATGTAATAAGAAAATATCCATATGCAGTAATGTTCTATTCCAAACTATAAACTCATGGTGCTACTGCTGAAAGATCAATTTCAAATAATTCTTTCATCACCATTGCAAAATCTCATTGATTTTAGTTTCAAGGAAATTTCTTTTCTTTTAAAATAACTGTCCTGAGAACCAGGGAGATTATGGATTGTTTCCAGTCACATTAATTCCTATGACAGATTCAAGTAGTAAAACAGAAACCTGTCAAGGAACGCGACGTATTTCACTAGCACAATGGAACTGTCAACCATTTTCATTCTCTCATACAGTCACTCAAGACTTGTATGTCGTTAAACACGCAACAGCGGCAGCAAAATGACACTTTATATAAGACAGATTTTAGCATTGCTTTATGGACATGTACACATTTCAAACCAGTTTTCCATTGTGCAAAACACTCGCCAGTGGATTGTTATAATCTGTATTACGTAGTCGTCATACAAGGTGAAAATAACATTGATGTCAAGGCATTCGCAGGTCTACACATAAGTAGCCTACCTGATATTTGTTCAGCTGAACTTAGTGCAGACATAAAGTAAATACAGTTTATTGAATAACAATGTACAAAAGGTATATTGAATAACAAATAAACCATATTGCATAAAGCCTGTAGAATGAAATCGGTCTCTCAAATGTGTATAAAATATTTCTGGAGAAGGATCACTGTATATAGTCAGGCCCCAATGCAACCGTTTTTCTGGTTACCAACTTTTGACCAGTATGATTTCCTACTATAAATGTTACAGTCAATGTCTAATATCAGTCAATGTGTAAAATGTCTTTCGAAATGAATTTCGATTCACTCGGTCAATTTTTAAAAGGCCTGAAATTAAAACAATAATGTCTTTACTTGACAGATTGAGTAATAGGGGAAATGAAGATAATACAACATTTTTTATAGGTATTCACGTAATCTTGAGTGAATGCATATAGATATATGCAATTCTGGGTGAATACCTATAAATATCTTAATTTTTTCCCCCCATCAAACTCACGCCAGACAATCTATCAAATAAAGGGTGTCATTTTGTCATTTATGTTTTTTTTCCTAAATTGACTGAGTAAATTGAAATTCACTGAACATTTCAGACATTTTACACATTGCTTGATTTTATAGACATTGACTATAACATATATACTTTAACTCAACCAATTATTGATCCAATGCTCCGATTGTTTACCAGTCAGATTTTAACAAAAACAGAAGTGTCTGGTATTACAGTGCCTCACACTACATGTAAATCTATTACAAACCAAAACTCCAAATCAGGTCATTTCAACATTACCCCTTCATATTTTAAACTGAAGTGGCGTGTATTCATATCCATGATATATGTCATATTACATCCAACACGGATTGTATGCACAATAGTCACGTTCTCATCACGGTGTATACATTCAACTAAACATAACCGACCTGTGAAGCAGAGCATTGGACCGTGTACTTCAACACATAATTGTCATGCATACTTCTCAATACAAGCCAAAAGAATGTGGAAAACTTAATATTTTGATGCGATTAAAACATATAACAGTGGCATTAAGTGGGTCAACATCCATTTGTAGACAAATCTGGTTAAAAGATTCTGGTGATAGGTCTCATTCGGGAAATGTTCATGGCCGTTTTTTTCATTTACGTTGTATCCTGAAGGCTTAACACATGCTGAACAACGTGATTTATCTCTGAATCAAACAGAAATGTAAGTACACGATCCATACTGACTGAGTATTATGATTTTCAGAGGAGCTTCGTCAACTCAAGGCCAAGTACTCATGTTTCGTTTTCATCAGAACTTGTCCAATTCTGGGAAATTTTAACCAATTATAAAAATATACGTACCAACTTAAACAGCAGACAATACTTTAATATCAATTTGTGTAACCCAAGGTAGAGTAAAGATAATACAATACATTACAAAACACATAATAAATATACCCAAACACTTTGCAAAATGTAGCGTGAGTGATTATGGAGTTTAACGTCGCTGCGGGAATCTTGAAAATGTAGCAAATGTAGATCAAACTGGTAATGAGTGGTAATAATTTAAAAGGTGAATACACATGGGGGTTAAAATAATTCCTTTCTCTGTTAAGTTTTAAAAGTGGGAATATTATTACATGTAAGTAAAATAACACTATAAATTAAATGGTAACCTTTTTAAATGCAAATTTATTTGTATGTTTTAATAACTGAAAACAGCAATAATGTGAAAGTCATGTGAAGTTCCTGTGCTATCAGTTAGTTACAAGGCTATCATAATCCCATTATTAGTGCTAGATAGTGCTAGATAGTGCTATCTTATCCCACGTGGACTATGCCTATTATTACATGGGGACAATATATGTATTATTACGCACAATGTTGCATTTCAATGTAACACATCTAGTAATCCATATTTGTAACTTACATGTAGACTAAAATATCTGTAAGTTCTATCACTGTATATTGCAGATTAGTCTTTTCTATAAAATTAACATTTTCAGTGCTGGGCGTGACCCAAGATTCCCAATAGTGCAGGAGCTGAAGGGTTAATCTAATGTAATAACTTGTCAAATGGATATCAGGCTTCAAGATTACAAAATGTTTCTGTGAACGATTTCATGCTCAACTCAAAGTTTTGTACACAAATCCCCATATAATCTGAGTGAGCATGAAATTGTTCTCAGAAACCTTTGTAATCTCTGAGTCAGGACTAAATATCACCAACTTCCTGAAATGGTCCGTGCCCTATCTATAGTTTCCCTGTGTCATAAAAATAAAAGCACTTGAATATAACCTGTTAAATGTTTCGTATTTTAACAGTTTAGTACTGAATATATTTACAAAATGCCCTATAGCTTCTTCAATAGCAAGAGAGGTTGTGCAAAAAATAAAATCCACAACATTTCATGTCTGAGCCTGTCCAATTTATATCAAATTTCAAATGTAACTATTAAAGATATGAGAGAATGTTATCAGTAAAACGTATCAGAAAAATGTAAGCTGTTGTATTAATCCATGATTCCATATTGAGCATAGTGAAACGCTTTAATGTGCTTTATAACTCAGTTTGAAAAAAATAAAACAATAAATAATAGTAATGTTCAGAGTCGTACCACTGAATCAATAATTCTGCTGTGGCTGCTAGTGTCAATACATGTCGAGAGACAAGCACACAAGCCACACTTCCTCATCCAACTGTCACAGCCTCTCATCCCTAAATAACCAGTCCACCAGTCACTGAAATACTGTGGAAATAAAATGAAATCTCAATCCAATCACTCCTGTTGTGAAAACAAGAGTGATTTCATTGCATTCATTCCATAAAATTGCATTTGCATAAAAACTAAATTTGAAACTTTCAGTACTTAACAGTTTGACAATAACAAATTGCACAGAAGCTAGGTTGTGCACGTTTTTAATGACATGACATATATTTTGTCAATGTTTACTGACGTATATAGCATGATGCAGGACTATCTGTACAACAGGAACAGTGCCACTATCAGCAACATCAAGGAAATACGACTTACATCCCAACGTTGTCAACACACAATGCCAAAGTGCACCCACACTAGTAGTATCTACAACTATCTACACTGTGAGATCTATACTGAGAGTGGCGCAATCGCTGTTGTACAATAGATACATCATACAATGAACTATGATCTTATCGTGTACATCGTGTAAAGTTAGACTTGAACATACTGGTGCACGGTTCTCCATGACATACTTGACATAAACACCGCGTGTCAAACCACAGTCCTCAATATGGATCGTCTGACCAGAGAATATATAATTTTACAATTGTAACACACTTGTGTACATTCATAGTAATTGCCACATCGATTCCATCTGTAGCAATTTCCTAGCAGTCTGATAGAAGATAAACCTATTTATAGTAAACATGTCGAGCAAACACAGAGTTGTACAACGTCCCCTTGCCATGATAATAGTGCAATTAGTCCGTTTGAGCGATAACACGACAGGTATTGTTGATGCTCTCCGTGCGCTGTATTGAAATGACCATCCTTTACATGGAGACCCTGCAGGCTAACTATAATACCCTATCTGTAACCTATCTGTAAGAGAATCAATTCAATACCCTATCTGTAAGGGGATCAATTCAATTTCCCCGCGTGTGCATGGACTGCAGCTATTAAGCTCATAGGGCCGTGACTTGTCCTAACTACACGACACTGATAGAAACAATTGTACAGCTCGCTATGACGAATGGGTCCGGGGCTTATAGAAAGTGTACACCATTAGGAGGTAAGAATTACACCCGCACTTTTTGAGGTGCATCAGTCAACAACTATTTCCGAGGTGCATCAGTGAGTATCCCTTTTCGAGGTGCATTAGTCAATATCACTTTCTGAGGTGCATTGGTCAATATCCTTTTTCCGAGGTGCATCAGTCAATAACCCTTTCCAAGGTGCATTAGTCAGTATCCCTTTCCGAGGTGCACCATTCAATAGCACTTTCCGAGGTACATCAGTCAATAGCACTTTCCGAGGTGCATCAGTCAATATCACTTTCTGAGGTGCATCAGTCAATATCCCTACAATATTGGTAATTGAGCTTCTGAGCTAGATTTGTTTTTATGAAGTTCATTGCCAAGACAGTATACGACACAATGTTGGGGTAGTAAACCTGGTCTCGCCAAGCAAACATACAAGTCAAGTCCCTCTCCCCTCCTACCCCCAAAAGAAATCATATGGTCATTATTACCCTAATGGGTTGTCATTATTACTCTCAGTTACTAGTTGTCATTACACAAAAGAGTAATTTGACATTAATTTGCACAAAGAAAATTATTCTACTTGCAAAAGTGGATATTAAAATGAACAAACACATGATAATACATATAGAAATATATCTATTTAAAAATAATAAAAAAATTATTTTTATATACAGTATTTAATTAATAAATAGAAATGATAAATTGCTTGTAAAAAAATAAGTAATGCTCAATCTCAAAGCATCACAATATACCTTTGAAAGATTGTAATAGAATATGTCAATAAATAAATGCTAATTTCTATTGAATACCACATGCATTAGCCTAAGTGTATGTAGAACAATTTAATATGTAATATGAGACAGAACTGGGAGCGTTTAATACAAGATAGAACTGGGAATAAGAAATATGAAACTGGCCGAGTACTCCATCAAATACGTCATCAATAATATAATGTGTACTAGATTACAATTCTGTATTAATCACTTGACAGATATTGAGTCCACCATCATAGTGCAGCCTATAAACAATCCATCTATATGTACACACATGAACACTACACACTATAGTAACAAGAAATGCAAGACATTCATTCTGTGTCAACATTTATTACTGAAATGGCACGGTAATCTGTATGTGACATTTCTTCAATCCACCACACAGCTAGGATTTGTAAACTAGCAGCTATCAGATAGCACTGTGACTGGGTTAGTGGTGTGGTACTACCACTGTGGTTAGTCAGTTGCTGACAGGTGACCCCACCTGCGTGTATGTGTGTGTGTGTGTGTACATGTGTGTACATATGTGTACGTGTGTGTATGTATATGTGTGTGTGTACGTGTGTGTGTGTACGTGTGCGTGTGTGTGTGTGTGTGTGTGTGTGTGTGTATGTGCGTGTGTTTTTGTGCATGTGTTTTAGTCTACTGTATGCCTTTCTCTCCTACATTCTCTTTCTCTCTTTCTCCCTCTGTCTGATGAGGTAGAAAGATCATGCTTAACACGAACATACTTAATACAAATCAATATACCGGAATATAAAATAAATTTGGTTACATTATCACAATTATCAATATACAAAACATGACTACAACTATTAATTTTAATATTAATACTAATACAATAATACTAATTTAAAAAATAACTACAATACTAACAGTGCGTGTTCATAATACACCAATCCACCCTCAAAAGCACTCAAAGTATCAACTGAATGACTAATAGTAATGAAACAAGAAAAAAATGTTCCATAAAATAACATCAGTTTATGCTATTACCTACTTGCACAAAGTTATTCACATATACTGATATGTAAAGCCAGTCAGTAAGTGTACTGTTTCACCAGAGCATGGGTGGGTGCAATGATACATAACAAAAACTCAATCAATGTGCAAACATAAAAAAACAACAGTTAATGACAATAAATCTAATCCAAACTCTTTCTAAATAATATGTTTATGGTGAACTAGATGCTCTGTTCTATATTCGTCTGACAGCTATTTTGTCAATATTCCTATATATATCAGTGATGAGTCCAATCTGATCTTCGCCAATACCAACAATACATAATTATGTTTACATTTCAATGATGACGGCTTCATTCTATTGACTGCGTGTACACACACACACACCCTGGATAGAGCAGCTGGTAGCTTATGTTAGGCTTTCATAAGGCCGCATATTGCTTCATAAGTCTACATAGGGAATTATACCACAGGTTTTCATTCTGCAAACAACATCTCACATGGCTGCTGTACAATAATGAGCTATTTGATATGGGTGTCCCCTCAATTAAATAGTGCTGGCATTTTCATGCACCTAACAGAATTAATTTGCTAGGAGTCGACAGGCTATGGCATGTTGCATATTAATATTTTACATCCAGTGTGAACAATAAAGTAGGTATGCTGGTAGGTATGATATAACCTTGTATTATAATAATAAAAGCTTGTATTTGTACCATTATATTCAATGTCAGTTCAACTAGATTCCAATTAATCACTCACTATATCAAACAATACAAAATGGTTATGTTTGTGTCATCGATTGATATACTCATACAGTGATACAAGTTTGTTATAACCTGTTACATTCAGTTCAAATCAATCCCTCCAAGTATAGCAAACAGTACTATCAAACAGTGTTTGTTCCATCGATATACTCATACAGTGCTACAAGTTTGCTACAACATTTTTTTGTTCAATTCAATTCAATTCAATTCAATTCAATTCGATATTATGCCCTTTAATCACCCATATTGTATCATTGTACCAACCAATGCTATAAGCCTATGAATCATTGAAATATTTACGTCATAACCATGTTGTTGGCACCATGTTATCATATACAATGCTATAAGTATAATGTAACACTTTGTTGGTATCATGTCATCATACATAATGCTATAAGCTTAGATTTATATAGCTGGTACGATAGTAATAGAACTTTCAAACTGAACCAAATGTTGTCTAGCTCAACAATTAAAAATTTGGACCATTAACATAGAGTCTTATACGTTAACATGGAGTCCTATATGTTAACATAGAGTCCTATACGTTAACATAGAGTACCAACTCTTGTAACGCGGTGGTCAGTCTTTGGACAAATAGATAGTTTCTGGGGGTGATGTGACCATCACATGAATTGCGAGTCTCTTAATTAGTCCAGTCCCGTTTCCATTTTCAAAATGGCTGTTGTGGACAAGGTAAGGCAAGTTACGATTCCGATACTGTGAACAAATTTGTCAGACTCCTAGCTACCAGATCCAGCGATTCAACTGAATTCTTCCAGCAGTTCTGGATAAAAAGTCCAAAAGTTCACACAATTGACTTCAAAGAATTCCATATGCTGAAACGATTTGTTTAAAAAACCCTCCAGGGATATCCGACTGCGCAGATTCTAAATAAATCCAGAATTTAAATATTTATGACAGGGGTGTGTGACGAGTATCACATCAAATTAAACTCAGATTGACGTGAATTAGAACATAAATATCTAAAAGATGCTTAAATTGTCCCGGAAATGGGACCAGTTTCCTAAATGATCACTGCGAGTAAATAACCCATAAAGACAATAATTGATTTCCTGTTAATCACGGCAGCGAATTCTTCAATGTCACTATTCTGTAAGAAGACTGGCAAATGCTGGCCAGACAATTGAAGTGTTTGCATTAATAATGGTGCGGTACTCACCCGACATTTGCCAAGGTGTGGCGTCGGTTCCGTAGTCGTTGGAGTTGAAGCTCCTGGATGCTTCCAATCTCACCCTGCATTCTGACGTACTCCAAGATTTCGTGTCACAACTGTCGTCAACTGACACCAGATCAGCTGATTGAAAATATTTCCTTTCACTGCACACAATCACAAATTACAGTGGAAACTTTCCTTCAATGAATCAATGAATCAATTTCTAGTCATAAAGTTGACATAACCACGCAAAGTATGCTATATGGAGTAAACTCACCAACTTTCTGAATGAAAAAGTTACAATGTATGTGTACTTTACACTGTTACCACCTGACAATAAACACAAAGTAAGAGTGCACTAGATGGCATATCACTATGTACACTAATGTAGTGTACAGTGTTATTAAAGATGCTGGTATCCCACTCCAGATGAAGAATCTCACTGATGGAATGGCAAAGACGATGGTACTGGCCTGTCAAGTAGCAGATAGACAGACAGACAGGCAGGCAGGTATTGGGTAAACACTGCAACGTGTTGAGTCCCGGGCCTAGCACACAGAGCAGGTGCCCCTCCTACCTGTATAGACACCACCGCGACGACAGACCCTCCCACAGCAGTGGCAGCACCTCCACACACAGATCTCAATCTCCACTGTCCCGGAAGCCTTTAATCCACTTTGTGCTGGACCGCCAGAGAGATGAGATAATCCGCTGCATGAGCGTTCCGCGGGGATGCTTGTCGGCGATTGAGTCTCGATTGATCTTGCGCTCTCCTCCCCCTAACGGCTTCCTCCTCTCCCTCGTGAGCAGCGACAGCGTGAACGACAACCCACCGGTGCTTCGGGAAGATCAGCAGCTCTTAGTGCTGGCTGGGCTGGGAGGATTGCGCGGCAGTGCTGCTGTTACGTAGCACTCAGAGGCAACACAGGTGTTACAGGCTCATCTGGGCATGTCGTGTTTACCTTGTGTAGCTCAGCCACATGTACCTACGTCTACGCAATGACAGGTCTCCACAGAGCAGAGCACTGCTTATAGGTCTATGGAGCTAACCAGCAACCGGATCAAGCCGAGATCGGTACTGGCATGCTGACGACAGTGGCCACAGTGCTACGTACAACAACTGTCACATTGACTAGAGTTCTCCAGCTTGACACAGGAAAACATCCAATCGACCTCCCGTAGTTATGTCAAACTATACACTATCATTGCAGCTCTCTTATCAAAGCGTAGATGACTGCGGCCAACACATATCCCAGAGTGGTCATTACCGAGTTGTTTAACTGTACGCCCGAGTCCAATAAATCCAATGACACAGGTCCAGGGCTAAGTTACAGTTACAGGTGAGTGGTTACAATACCATTACCTCACAGGCCTATGCTGACGCGCTCCATTGCACCTAATGCGTAGTGAAATCCCCGTACGACGTCTGATCTGATCGAGGTGCTTACACCACTCACAGTGCTGCCCGAGTATCAACGGGGTACCACGGACGAAGCGTGACGCCTAGCTGACTACACGGCGGCACCGTCCACTGATCGCGCGGTGTACACACGTACCTGACATGGGGGACCTGACACTCTCTTTCATTGATCTTTCATATACACATGACAGAGAGCCTTCAATACCACTGGAGTTACTGCATGGACCTGTCAAAGTGTGACGTGTGTCCCACACTGACCGACTATTACAATAGCTTATACCTGTAACCAGCCTCACAATACGCTGTTAAAGGAACATGCAGAAGCCGACACAGCTGAGGACACAGGCTATACCAATTCCGGGACCACTGCTTTCAATACACTATACTGGGGGGATGGATTAATGGACAATATTTATCAAAGGGATATAAAGCTTCGATCAATATATTATTCCACGTGGATTATTTTGGGTAGTTTCTCTCCTGGACTCACTTCATGTACTTCCTATACAAAGCTTTTTCCATGACAACAGGAACTAACGTGAGCAGGCAGGAAATGCATGCACTTATCTTCACTGGGTCAGTTATGTATAAGATATACTTGATATCAATCAACATATCAGATAACACTCCACTAATGGTGTCACACAATACAAATAGCAGTCAAGTAGTTTGCAATTCATAATGATAAGATTTCAACCATCAAAAAACCCAAACAAATCCAGTGAAAAGGAAAAATAAAATACTGGTAAATGGTCATTATATTCTCAAATAAATCCAGTTATATATCCCCAAATAAGCTCAGTAAAGTCCCGAAATAAGCCCCACAGATTAGCCGTGGCCGACGTATTCCATGGCTGACGTAGTCAGTGGCCTTCCTACTCAGTATCACATGCATGAGAGTTATTATCAGTATATTATCGTGTAAATATGTAATAAAATATGTCTGCAGGACCACTATCTGTAACACAAACAATCACAACTGGAATTATCTACACAGAGCTCGACTTCACCAGCCATGAAAACGTTCTCAAAGTGTGCCTAGAATCGGTGTCAGTAGATACAGCGACACTGCTAGAATAGCAACACGACTCCTGGACCCAATTCACTCCTTTCCCTGGAATAGCTCTGATGTGAGTTCATGTAACAGACACATCTATCACACTAATATACAGGCCTAGTACAGTGTTCCTATTAGTAGCACAATGCCGCCTGCTGTTTTACGCTTTTACTAGAGAGGTCTCTACACAAGTTCAAAGTCTGTGATTCCGTCAGATCTGATTGCAATGGGATGTATACAGAAATATGGAAATACATCTTGTCTGGCATTGTTTATCAATTGTTCTCCTCATCATATCTTGGTTTATATGTTTGATAGAGAAGAAAAGAAACTGACATAAATTACTAATCTGATGGTTGTGAGGTATACCAATCCAGTAAATAGATTTGCTGTAATTTACATATACATGTACTTAAACTGTGGTTGACTGGTTGGTTGTTTGAAATGGGGATTATACAACTGCTTTTAATTTTTTAAGCTTGAGTTCTAGAAAAGAAAATGTTTCAAAAGCTTTAAAAAGAAATAAAAATAATCTTCAAAACATATCATTAGAATTAGAAACTTATTGCATAAATGTTAAGTTTAAATGTCCTTACTTCCAGTAGCAAATTAGAGGAATATTTTTGGTCATCTGAAGAAATGCAAATGATTGACAAGGCATAATCCCAATCTACTCAAATAATAACCCACGGCATATCGAAGGTATAATTGATTGTGTATTGGATATAGTATGTTATTCCCCTCTACCCTTATCGTTGATGATAAGGGCAGATAAATGTTTATCAAAGCAATTTGTTCCGTTCTATTGTTATTGATCTCGACCAAGTTAGAACACACTTATTATGGGCATGACAGGAGATATTGAATAAGAACTTGTTGTTTCTGATCCTCTGCGATCTGGTGGAGTAACAACATCAGATGAGGTCAAGCAATGGAGTCGCGCTGGTCCGTACACTACATCTGCTTACGTACGCTACACATGCTTAGTACGCACTACACATGATTAGTACACGCTACACACGATTAGTACGCACTACACACAATTAGTACATGGTATGCCTGGACCCAATGGCAGGTCAAGATAAAAAGAGCTGCATTCCGATTTAAGCATTGGTGCAATGTAGACTTGGGGTTATTCAATAGTCACTAGCAACCAAAGGTCATACATAATACATCTACATGTAGAGAATGATTCCTTTGAGCGTAAGGTTCTTAATCAGAAGATTAATAAAAAAAAGTCAAAAATATACTAATACATGTACATGTACATGTAAAATTGATTTATATATATAATTTTTTATTTTGTTTTAGCTGTTCGAACTATTAGAGAGTTTTAATTATTAGAGTACCATTTACGGTATATAAAAACAAATTAGCAACAGAATGCAAAGTCCAAAATATATTTTTTTTAAATAGTTAATTAGCAATAAAATGCTAAAAGAAGGATAAAATGATATCATTTATGGTGGTTTTTTTTAAATAATCTGCAACATAAAAATGATTACTGAACTGTTTACTTGCTATATGTGTAGATTGTATATAACATACCCATGTAAAATCACCCATGCATATACTATGTGATAAGAATCTGGTGTGTGTACTTGTCATGCACACTGAGAAGCAATACAACAAGTGCATTGTGGAAAATAATGAGGTGTTTTACAAAAACGCAGACATTTACAACGAGAGGACGTTGCAGGGCATGTTAAGTGTTGCAGGGTATGCTAAGTACTGACAGAGATAGTTGCAAGTTGTCACACCATTCCACCTTTCCACACAGGATAATCTGTGATGTGACAACACAGGTCACACGTCTGTGCCGCACAGTTGACCCGAGAACAGGTCACGAGCACGTGCATTAAGTCATGAATAATTTTCGCCTTATTATCTGACATGACATTGTGTAGAACTCTCACGGAATGGCAAGGAGGCTTTTACACTGTTAGGAGAACATCAAGGCTTTGCTGTGTACCGTAAGCTAGGATTTTCTGAGTACAGCAATTTTGTTTACAGCAAGGCTTTTCTGTGTGCAATGATGCTTTTCTGTGTACAGTAAGGCTTTTCTGAGTACAGCAATTTTGTTTACAGCAAGGCTTTTCTGTGTGCATTGTTGCTTTTCTGTGTACAGTAAGGCTTTTCTGAGTACAGCAATTTTGTTTACAGCAAGGCTTTTCTGTGTGCAATGAGGCTTTTCTGTGTACAGCAATCCTGTTCTGTGTATGTGTACAAATTCTATTATTTCCAGCATTTGGTGTGAACACGGTATACAATAACACCTGTACTATTTCACTGGCTGGCCTGATCTTGTCGCCATGTCAACCAGTATATCAGTATATCAGTATATCAACATGCACAATTTAGATACATGTTTCCAGACAGTTTAATGTAGATACGTGACACAGAAGAAAAATTATCTTCCTAATCTGTGGGGTTTTCTGCTTCATTAATAAACAAATTCCATGTCTAGATGAAAGATAAACAAATCTAGCGAGTTATGCAACTGGAAATGAAATAGCTACAGGTGGGCTATACATCAGTATACATGTAACATAATCACACGTTAAGAATTTCCTACAATTTTCTATTTGTGATATATTGTATTGATAGCATTTTTAAACAGGATTATTCTCATTGAGTTAGTCAGTTTGGTGCCACTGTCCCCATCATGACACAACACTAAGTGAGAAAAGTCATTTAATATCCTATGAAACCCAAAACAAAAATATCACTCTATAGGAGATAGAAAAAAGTATAATCCACTTGCACAACATTATCACACAATGATATACTAGAATACATAAACCAAGAAAACCACAGGTGTCTTATCTTCAGGTATATTATCTCGGAAATTGGCCAACTTTATTGGAGAACAGGGTTCGACCATGATCCAATCAACAGAGCCCATGCGTAGCAACTCACGACTAATTGCAATTAAATGTGGCTAACTCTATAACCATCTCGGCCAAGCAAGAACATACTCCTTGGCCTTCCATGGTGACAGTTCTCTTATGGCCCTGTCTTTGATGACAGTCATCAGCCTATGGTGTATCCCTATCACAATCAATATGAAACTAGAGCATTCCCAGTTTGCCAGGTCCTTATTTCCAATCATATTGATTAGAATTACGTGACAGATTACTGAAGGGTTTAGACTGAAGTTGGGGAAGGCCTGTTGGTAAATAGATACTGGCAATGGAAAGCTGCACATTGTTAATGCATTGATAATGATCTGGGATACCTTGGGCTTTAAAAACTTTTCAATAATTCAGCAATGTTGTAGTGGTCTGGTTCCATTGGGACGAGATGCCACAGTTATAAGATCTAAGACATGCCTCAGTACTGATCAATGTCATTCATAATATGTGATAATGATGCTAATGACATATTCTCCATACAATGATGAAGCCAATGCTATGATAATTATCATGAATGAAATTTGCACCCAATTCAAAAAGAAATGAATGACTAATGATAAACTATCACATCTTTGCTTTGTTCTATGATCAAAGCTTATATTAAATGAATTAAAAGAAATGGCCATGCAAAGATTTGTCATAAGTTTATGTAAATGTTTTCATACCAAAGAAAAGAATAACAATTTCTTTTAAAAATGTATCTGTTAATTAAAAATGTTATAAAAATCCTTAACATAGTTATTTATCTGAGTACAATGATCACCTGCTTCAAAAAGTCAATTTATCAGCCATGTGTGCTTCACTTCCCCGCCAAATGGCCATGTTGCTGAGTAACCTTTCATGAAACCCTGGTGTCCACTAAAAGACGGCAACGCTTTCGTAGCGGTCAGCAATAAGATCGTACAAGCCTCTAGGGTGCTATGATCCCGTAGTAGCCTCATCATAGTACCTAAGTTGTCATCATAGTACCTAAGTTGTCATCATATTACCAACCAAAATAGGTCACCAATGTCTCAGTTGTCCATAAACATGCACACCTGTAATTACAGGTAAACCTAATTATCCATACTCTTCATAAAATACCATCAAACTTGATTAAACATGACCTCATTACACTTAAAGCTAATCAACAGTTAGCATACTGAAGGCAGATTATATCTGAATAATTAGAAAAATGCAATTTTGCGAAAATGACCATATTAATATTTTGTTTAGGATCCAAACTAAACCCATAATCGATGATAAGATTAGGTAACCTCTGCCAAACTAGTACACTCTGTATCCACATACAAGATGACATTTCCACTATACTACACCAGCAATTAGTTTAATGATTGAAAAGGATCCAATGGCATCACCTTAGCTCTGCAATTGGTTCTATGATGACCAGCTGATACATTCACAAGACAACAATACCCTATTGCCAGTTCCCTTGTGGGGGATCTGCCAGTATGTACAGGGATTTTCAAAATTGCAACTGACAGCAAATTGGTTTGAAATGCAACATTTCCGACAGTAAATATTAACAACTAGATGAATAGCTGACAAATAGGAGTGATTTAGTGTTAACATCGTGGTGGGAATCATTCACTCACACAAGATAAATATGAAAATGATTTCTTGAAATTGTAAAGTAATTGATATTGACATCCAAACTCCTTCCATTAAGTGAATGCATGAAAAATAATCTGCTAATGTTTTATTGTGAAAACACAACAATGCTAATGTGAAAACACAACACAGATGATAAAATATGATATCCTGTTTCTAACTACATTCAGGGCTTGACAAAATGACAAAATTGCAGAAAGTGTTAGATTTTATCATTATTATTTATCAAGACACATACACAATGAATGATTTCTAATAACTAAGCTTAAATTGTTTAAGTGGTTTTGGGAGGTGGACAAATGCTAGGCTTTGTGCACACAATCCTCCACTCTTATACTTATACTTCCCCACACACAAAGATAGTTTCCACTGCATTGACGACCTGTGTCACCAAGATGAGATTAAAACTCAGAACTATGAGTGCAATCTCACAGGCTAGACCAGTAATACAGGGCTACATGTTACTTTCTGAAATAAAAGGTTTGCTCAAAATGTGTTTGAAATTCAATTAGTGTGCTAATTTATTTATAATCGTAATTCCACAATATTGTATAACTATGCTTGAAAGCTCAAAGCACTACATACTATTGCCACAGTCAATAGAACACTTTCCTTTTCAACTCCCTGGGGAGTACACAACCCAAGCTGCTATTTCAAGTGTTAGAACATAATGCTTCACATTTCCATTTCTTCCTACTGGGTAAGCATTATCTTCTGGGTGAATTGAGCCATTTTCAAACTGAGCCACTCGCCTAAGTATTTTTTTTTTTTTACAATGTAATAAAGACGCAGTAAAGACCAATGACACCAAAGTCTCAATCATCGCTAGCGTGCGTGATACAGACGTTCAGACAGTGACACGAACTGGTTTCAGTCTAGCAGTCTAATCAATACCCAGACATAGGGTTCATTTTACATCAAACCGGTTTCCAGTCTGGCACCAATCAGCCGATTCCAAAATATACATGGAGGTTAATGATACCCGAGACAAACACTGAGGTTAATGATACCCGAGACAAACACTGAGGTTAATGATACCCGAGACAAACACTGAGGTTAATTATTTACATTTCATTGCACTTCCTCTGTGATCTCAAGAAAAACAAATAATCAAGGCAGACACTCATCATCTTTCCTCAGGTGATAATCATAAGATTAGTTGCGTCAGTCGCGTATAATCAATTTGATGGAAACACAATATTGTTTGTCGAATTTCTTGTATCTGCTATAATGCTATAAGACTATAGGACTCTTGTAAGTTCCCGATCACCATGCATAAGAGATCAATACGAGAGAGCGCTATGGCACCATAGCAGATATGAATGCTTTGAGAAACAAGGCCCAGGCCATAGATACAGTAGGAGCTGCCTCATTTTTGTCTGCTTCTTACGATTCCAATATTCCATTACTGTAATCTTACATTACATTTTTCATTGACTTCAGCTGCTCCACCTGTTTTCCCCAGAATTTCTTTTTGGATTAAAACACATTTCAGGATAATATGGGAAGGATAGCACAGTGGCAGTGTGGTGGATGATGACACAAAAGGTTTCTAGTTCAAATCCCAACAAGTTCCACAAATGGGGAGGTATTCTGACATGACCATCTGATGCAATTTGTGGATCAATGGACCACTTTGTTGCTCGTGGTTTTCATCCCACTTGTAGCACACCACTACACATCATTGAACTACTGCAGTAAACATTAGAGTAGGTTTATGGAGATACTGAAAGTTAATTTTTTATGTCTTTCTTTCTTTGACATAAAATGGCTTATCCAAAAATAGAGCAATATGGGTTGTAAACTGTTGATTTTATTATGCTTCATTACAGTTATTTCCACAATAGTAATTTTATAGCCCCTTTTGGAAACTTTCCAGTTTCGCTAGAAAACATAAAATAACAACATTTCCAGTTCTACATTCGACAAGGCATCTGTAGTGGTGGGCTGCAGCTTTGTTCCTTAGGTCATTTAACAATCATTCTCCAACTAGAGAGTAGATCACATTTAGTATAGCTCGGTAAGTGTCGTTTCTTCAACTTATTTTCAAATTTGTGCTTGTTAAACATACTGAAATTTCATTGTCAGGATCTACTGTTATGATAGGCATTCCACTCTATTTACCAGTGGTAATGGGGAGATAATTCTCAAGGGGTTTTAAGGGATGCAACTCTGACTTAGTGTAAGGTGCCATATTGGAACAGTAGTCTGATCAAGAAAGTCATCATGTATTACATAATATTATGTGGGGTATTAAAGAATACGTATTTCCCTTGTAAATTAAGTTCAACAAAATCCAAAAAAGAATTGTGTCATATAGACAAAAATATAGAAAATATGTGCAATTTAATTTTACTTCCAATGGACAAAGTTACTTTTTCAATAATTCCATTTTGGAACTGTTCTGTATTCCATGATAAAAAAAATAATTGTCAATTACAAAACTTATTTGTTAATTACAATGTCAAGAATAAATACTCCTGCATAATAAACCCCAAACAATATTTGTACATTACTGCTAATGGCAAAATAGAAGATATCCCAGTGAGAGGTCAAAGGTCAGCAGAGATTGCATGACCTGTCCGCTGCATCATGGGAAATCTAGCGTATCATTGGAGATTTGATGTACGTCCTTGAATACACTAGCTCTCCACCTCTCAAATTATGTGGAATTTCTCTAAGGGGCAGTAGCAAACATTCCGAGGAATTAGCCAATTAGCAGTATTCCTTATTGACCTTTAACCCAACCAAGTGAAACATCCACTGAAAACTGTTTCAGATTTATTCTGACAGCCAGTTCTTCTCGCTTATGATTTGTACAAATGATACAAGTTAAATGTCTTTATAAATGCATGGATATGTAAACATAAAAAATATATTTGTTGAATATGAATTGACGAAATGACAGCTTTCAAATGATAACCAGAGTTACTTCCCTTTAGGTCACTGGCTGGTCAATGCTAATTAATAAAAAATATTAATGACAAAATGGACCCAAAAAAAACTATGAAAGGGGACCATTGCCAGACTTATTTACAACAACTACAGCACAACTTATTTACAACAACTACAGCACAACTTATTTATTTACAACAACTACAGCAGAACTTATTTACAACAACTACAGCACAACTTATTTATTTACAACAACTACAGCACAACTTATTTATTTACAACAACTACAGCACAACTTATTCATTATCTATTTAAGAATTGTTTCAGGATTTCCAGAAAGTGAAATTGTCAAGTGAATGTGAACTCTACGTTACCAAGAATACTTCTAGCTGTTGACATTTTGGTCAAGAGTAGTCGGTGTCTACAGCAGCTAAGTTCAAGTGTCATCATCTAACTTTCTCAAGATCTCCTTCAAGCAAGACCTATACCCAAATTATACCTACCAATGTACATGCCTCTACAAACACCTCTACAGCAAACACTCATCCTTTGAGGTACTGTGGCCTTCCTCCGTCCATAAATTAACTGCCATCATATGAGCAAAAGGATCTTGAAAGTGATGCTAAATAGTTTTCTTGTTTCAACTTGATGTTGCATTGTAAATCTCTATGGACATTCACTTGCAAACGCCTTTTCTACAAACAAATAGCACTGTATATGTTGCCGGTGTATACCTTCTGTAATATGACATATCATAATAATCTTGAAAGCAATCGTAAAACCCCAGTTCAAACAAACATACTAACATTTCAACTTTATGCACTTGACTTGAAAGAACTTGAAGTCAAGTCCATACATAGCATCACTTTTCCAATTGCTGCAGAGCTAGATCAATGTTCAATGGCCGAAGATCGGATCAATTTTCAATTTGGAATTTGCACGTAATAACCCCATACTGGTGCCATAGTCTGGTCATAGGATCAACTTACTCCTGAGAACAAAAATTAGTTCCATTGATGTTATCCTGAAGACCCTGGAAGCACCTCCTAGATAAGAAAGTAACAGATGCATTACTTAAGAAAAAAAAACTCCAAAGAAACTGTTGCTTGACAAATGGCTGTGTTAATTCACATTAATAAAATATTGCTTCATTTTGAAAATAATATAAAAAGCAAATGTTTTATTTTTACACAATATATACAGTACATCATTCTGCTCTTATGTTGATCCAGGCATAATAATTAATTAAATTATTGTAATATAATAAATTTGATTATGTTTTTAGAAAAATATATTCAATTTTTATTTAATTAGATGTGTGAAATCAAATGCTGACTAATATTGCTGTGTCTAAGAACACCCTGATATATTGACATCTGTTGGTAGTGACCGATATAAACATCAACTTAGTTGTTTCTCGCCCATCCAATTAGATATGATAGATATGATGAATTCAGTTAAGCCTCTCTGATTGGAGCAGGTGTCAGGGCGACACCACAGTGCCAAGTATCACACTGAATGGTGACTGGCAGATATCGATGACAGGCATCAATCTCAGTGATATCTCATATTGAATTTCTCATGAGATGTATTCAGCTAGATATGACTTATATTGGGGAAATGTTTGTAGCATTTGACATAGTGAGAAAAATTAATCAATGGCAATTATGTTACAATTACCTTCACGTTCAGTAGCACAAATACCACGTTAATTGGCATCAATAAAACACTGCATTCTCAATTAATTGGCATCAATAAAACACTGCATTCTCATTTAGTCCCAATGCATGGACAATAGCTAGCCAATACAACAAGTTTACCAGGTCAGAACATAGCTTGATTAGGTTACTGGTGTTCAAAAAGAACTTGAAATATGTAGCTAATTTGGTCATGTAAACATGTCTTTACATATTGGTCAGTTTCTCAAATACCATAGGGTTAAAGCCAGCCACTCACATGCTTTGAACAGTGAACTTTCCCTGAAATGTAAATTTTCCTTAAATATTGGACAAAACTTCTTTCCATATTAGACATATCAAAGAAATAATAAACCTTGACAAGGTCATGGATGCAGTTGGCAATGCGACAGTTACGTGGGACATGCAAGAAGGAACCAGATGGTGTTACACAGTACAAGATAATGGTAACACTCTTTGAAAACCATCACAACATTGCCATATACTCTGAGTACTGTCTTGTGATGTCATCAGGTGTCTCCCAGATGATAGGGAATCAATAGTTAACAGCATTGACATAACACTGACTTTAATAGTCTTATAGAACACAACTACTACACATTATGCATTAAGATATATACAGTAAAAATGTGATAGCTGATGTTTTAGAGGAATGTAATAAAGAAAGAGAAATAGAGAACAATAGAGAGAAAGGGGAAGAGGGGAGAGAGAAATAGGGGAAAGAGATAGGGGAGAGAGATAGAAACAGAAAGAAAGAGAGAGATTATTTTAATGAAGAAAAAGAGTGATTGAATGAGAAATGAAATTGGTAAGAATTTTAGGGAATGAAGAAAATCACAGAAAGAATTAGTATGAGCTCAAGAGGCAGTAGCCATCAGAAGGGATGGACACCAGGCCATGAGATCTTAAAACCTATTAAATATAGCTTGACTCTCAAAATAAAAAGATTTATGTGGATTTGTGAACAACACTTTGAGGTGAGCATAAAATCATACTTAAAAATATTTCATAATCTTGGGGCTCCGACAACATCAAACAGATGATGCTGATATAGATGACATCACATTTCCATACCAAAGTCTTTGTTTACATGCCATGATTCAAACAAACTGCGTGTCTAAGCTCAGATTAGAACATTTATCACTCAGCATAACCTTTTCCAAACTCCAAAGATACAATGACACCTACAAAGGAAATGAGTAAATGTTTCTGTAAGCATGGTTCTTCTGCAGGCAAACTCCACAAAATACCTCCCAGAATAAAAATAAATGAGTTTTCCGAATTACCATATAATGTAAAAGGAAAAGTGCAAGAAATCTCACATTGTGTTACAAAGGCAAACATGGCTTCTTTCGAGAAGCTTGCTCAGAAAATGATTGTATTGAACGTGTCTTTCAATCATGTTATTGTCTCACCATTCTGCTAGGAGTCTCACCACACGGCCTGGGTTATTTATGAGATCAATAGGTCTGTATCGGGATGATATCCCGTTAGTAATGGTGGTATCGAACTGTTCGGTGTGATGTAACACCTAAGGACGCCGGCCGTAACACAGACTGCACATTTAGGACTATCTGTCCTGACAAGCAAGTAATCCCAGAGGACACCATCAGTCTCCTGAGGCTGTCGTACACCATTACCAAGACTTGATACATTCCGCGGAGGCGATCTGGATTTATGGCTTGCAATAATGGTGGTGTTCCTAACCGCTAACCTATACTTCCGTCATGGTATAAACACCTTTCCGTGCCTCAAACATATACCTCTGTCATGACACAAACACCTTAACACACCTTACCTCTACCTTGGCCATGACACAAACACATGTTTACACCTCAAACCTATACCTCCACCCTAACACAAACACCCCTTAGTACCTCAAGCATATACCTAGACTTTGACATAAACACCTCTTGTACCTCAAGCATATACCTAGACTTTGACATAAACACCTCTTGTACCTCAAGTATATACCTAGACTTTGACATAAACACCTCTTGTACCTCAAGCATATACCTACACGATAACACAAACAACTGGCACTTTTACCAGGATAACATGATCTATTTACCAGTCTAACATGACATATTTACAAGGATAACATTATCTATTTACCAAGTCTGGCAAAACTAAAAAGAGAGTAATCCATAATTATTGTACATTGTGAAGAAAAAGCAATTCTCAATTGCAATTTCAAATAGATGAATATTCTCTGTATGTCAAAACTTAAGAAAAATAGCTGAGGAAGTTATACAATTGACATCAAATAATCATTCATTCATTCATTCATTCACTTATTCACTAATTCACCTATTGATTAATTCAAGTATTAACCGGTAATTATAACTTCCACTGCCAAAGTGAAATTGATTTAGGAATTTTTGGAGATTATCGGATGCCCTTTGCCCTACTCGATTCATGACATTACCAATGATTCCAATACCATCTGACCCTACTAGACATCTACTTGACACACTGAACTCACTTGGAAGAAACAAAATTTGAGAAGTGAGTTCTTCATGTTAGTTTCAATGGTCCTTCAGAGGGTTTTTTTTTATCATAGGGAATTGATTTTCACATAAAAATGCTTGATGTCTTGATCAGGAAGTCAACCTAGATTTCTGTAGTTAAAGATGATGGTCGAGTTCAACTAATGCAACGCCTCCTAAGTAAACATCACAGGTACTATGGAAATCGTCCATGTAAAAGGTCTTTTCATCAAATCTGACATGTTTTTGGTTTTGGTTATTGAATAAAAACACATAGCTATGATGCAGGACTAGTGCTGGGCTATCTTTAGGTTGGAAAACAATTATCATCCAACAGACTATTGGAAAATACTCTCAGGTCTGACTCGTGTTCAGACTAAATTCCAATCTTTCTTACGACACAAAAAAACAAAATGTGATCGAGGACGAGGCATCCAATTAATTTGGAGACAAAATAACAAATTTCAAGTGGATATTTCTGGAAGAACTGCAAAATTTACTTTCTGATATTGTCAATTTGCAATGCCAGCCATTGTCTCAGTAAAAGAAAATATTATGTTTAACTTGATGATGATCCCAATATCTAGTTTCTTATGATCAATATGTTGTCTTAGATTGTGGCAGTATATATAGTTGGGCAGTATAGGTTGGGCATATTGGTTACAAGAAGTTGTGTTGATGAAGCAAGAAACCGGAACATCTCATAGCGTAACTACCAGCTCATCCAAGAACACAGACTAATTAGAGTGTAGCCCATTTTCCTTTGAGAAAACTAATTACATAAAAGACTGTCCCTCATGTTTAGTGGCTGCACTATTGCCAGACTGTCTGTACTCTGGCTATATAAATGTCAAGAGACATGGAAGGTAGAATTGTTCCTTGATTACAAAAACTAATGTCCATAGAATTTTGCATGATTGTTAGGTCTAGTGCATGAACATGTTTATATATTGTTGCAAAAACAGTACCTTAAAGGAACAAAGTGAAATTCAATGATATGCAAATTCCTAGCAAATCTTTGTCCATGATTAAGGTTCTTGGCCCAAGTGAAAACATGTTCTGTTCTGTTGGCAGAGGATGTAAAAATATTATAAATAGATATTTTTAAAGAGAGTGTGTGGTTATGGAGTTTAACGTCGCTGCGGGAATCGTTAACCCTTTTGCGAAGAAATTTGAAAATAAATTAATTTAAAAAATAAAAGTTTCTGAAGCAACATTTCTCCTTGATATGGCTTCGTGTATCCCCAGGCTTCAGATATACAAATCAATATTACATCATGAGTGATTTGTTTCAGCAGTTATTTGTCACCAATGTGCGATGACATGCAATGACACAGATAGAGGGCGGTCCATATTACAGGTACGCAGACCTCCAACACCATCCATTTACTCCATGCCCGAACATCCCTCCAATATCAAAATAGTTTTACCTAATAAAAAACTGCCAAATTGTGTAATTATGACATACAATGTCTCAACTTCATGATCCATAGCTCCCCTAATGGCACTTGGGACACCACCGTTAAAGCATCCATTAACAGTACATAGACTGAATGGAACCCAAGACTGGCACTGGACATGCCATCATCGCGTAAACTCTCCAGCTAGCACAGACATTAAGGGAAAATGGATACTTCTTTCAATAGATGTTTCTAAATCCAGGGCTCACAGTTCTCGTCAAACAAAAGGTTCTACTTCCTTCTGGTTGTGGATGGAAAACTAGTAATTGATTATGATCGATTACTACCAAATGATTTCCTGGACAAGTTTCCATGTTAAGCCACTGGCCCAGTAACTTCTTATGTAATCACATTTGTTTGGATATCCAGGACAGTTTAATGGGAGGCTTCTTCAAAGATGTTCATGGATAGGTAAGCTATATAGTAGAGGAAGAAGTAGAAGTACTGTGTCCCCTTGATATAACGCTGAAGTTGGGGTCCATGACATACCTCCCGCGTTATAGTACCCGCCTTATGTGATATTACAGGGAAATACCCAACATAAGAATGGGATCCATGTCTGACCCACCTTATATCTGATTCCGCGGTGTATTGGACCGTGTTATATCGAGGGGGATCTGTATAAGAAGTAGGCGAAGTTATCCCAGATGAAATAAAGAATAAATAACAGCGGGGAGAGGAGTAAGAAGAAGGAAACAAAAAAAATAAAAAATAAAAAACAAAGAAAGACAAGAAGAAAAATGAAGAAAAGAAGAAAAAAGAAAAGAATATAAATAGAAAAGAAGGAAAAGAAAGAAAAGACAAAGAAGTACAAGAAGAAGGAAAGAAAATGATGTCTTTGTGTATGGTTGTCTCTGAATTGATAAAACTACCACATTAACCTGTCATGTAAACTTTACATGTAGAAAAAACTTTCGACACCAAGTTTGGTAATCTTGAACACAGTATAATATCAGACTGAATAAGTTACCTATCAATGAACGGACACAGAGACATCTAAGTATGGTCCAATCAATGACTCATTGGTTTACATAACGTAGATCAAATCAGTTCCTAGTGGTGTTGTGCTATCATACATACACAGCCAAACCTTCCAGCACTTACCATAACACTTGATTACTTCAGGCTTACATCCCACCCAAACCAGAGTACAGCATCATTATCATCATCACATGAATATTGTTGGAATTGGTAGCCCCCCAAAAAATCAGTTGAAGAAGCTTGTTGAAGACAAAGGATTAGGACACTTACCTGAAATAATAAAACAAAATATTAAAGTATGGAGGATGAATATGGATGCCATTCAATACAGATCATTCTTCTTACCGGCATCACACAACACAACACAACACAACACAACACAATGTTGTATCTAATGCCATGTATATATCAAATATCATAAGACAAAAAAACTTGCCATCACAGCAACATGATCACCCAAACATATAAACATTGCTCATGTAAAACATTGGTTGGCAGATGTACATTAATAGGTCTCATAGTACTGAAGAAGATGTTTTGGATTCTCTTGGACCCTCAGCTGTTGGTTACGAACACAGCTAGTCGGCGGGTTTGTCTAGTTTACCCGGTTTACATGACCATGTTATCAACTCATCAAAACAGTTGGCTACAAACAACGTAGGTAGATTTTAATATCTATGGACCTACAATCTAAACGCTTGTTCAAACACATTGGAAAACATTATGAATTCAGTTGGGAAGCTTATTAAGCCATGACTGACATCACACACATCAGAAATGACAATGGTTAGGGTAAGGACATATTGATACAGCCTCTTCAGACTGTTAGCCTGATAATCAGCAACCATAAGAGCATTACCATGATAGGATACCAAGGGGATACTTCTCATTATTAAGACATAACATTGCCATGTTGACTTGGGGTCAGAATAGATTCTTTCTATCAGCAATTTCTGTGTGCTTGATTCACCTGGCAAGTGATGAAATTCATCATGAAAAAAACATCGTCATAAAACATTCTGTGATTAAATAACTAAAAATACCATAATCCACATTAAAACGCATGCTCAAAGTGCTACATTATGACCTTATGACCCCAATGGCTGGACAAATTTATATAAAAGTTATTCAAGAATGATGATATGATTCATGACCAAACACAGATACTTATAAACCAAGGGAGACAACTGCACAGTAATAAATTAGACATTGGAACACAATATTTCCTGCATGTGAAACACACCCTGATATTACGGAACATATTTTTGTACAATTTCATGCTCAACTCCTCATGTAGAAGTATAGCTTGAAAAGTTTCGTTATCTTAAGAGCCTGGTCTCACCCATGGATATATAACCAATATCCTTGAATCACATGAATGGGGCTTGAACTCAAACATATACATTTGTAGTCCAACATGAAACAATCTTCATTATCTCAATCCTGTGTTCTTATCTCGTGCTATGCTCATTGGTGACGGCATGATATTGGACTATGGTTTTTTTCTGCATTAAGTGATCTGCATTGAGTTGAGTTTATCTGCATTGAGTTGGAAGAAAGCCTGATATAACAAAGTGGTGTGGTAAACACCATGGTAATTGGGTTGGTGTGGATGAATCAATAGCCAGTTACAACCTTCATACTTAACCCATGTATAGCGCAATTTGTCATTAACAGCAAGATTTCAGTCTGGCATATATTTTATTTTTATCTCTCGCCCCCTCACACCCCCTCGTAATTTCTTTGATGTCAGTAAAAAAAAGTTTGGAGTGGAATAGAATAATTCTCCCTTTAACAAATTACTTTGTTTAGCAAACTCAGAGACCGACATCAACGAAAGGTCATAGCCAATCCCAGCCAGATAAGTTTACCATCAATGACTTCAATTTTGCCTTCTAAAAGGTTCTTTCAACATTGGAGAAGGACATTTACTCCAATTCTAGGTCTTCAAGCTAACAAAAGAAATGAAAATTACGTATTTATGCTCAGGTATCTATGGTAAAAAAATAAGTGGAATAATGACTTCATTTTCAACTTCTTTGATGACCTGTGATGTGATAAGCCAAATCATGGACATTGATGCCATTATGAACTCAAAGTTTCCTTTCTTTTGTGTTTGTTCAGTCTCTGTAACACCTTCACCCAGACTCAGGCAGGCCTAATGATGGCCAGCACAATGCAATGAATGCAGAATTAGTGAATTTCCAGCAAATGTCATCACCGTTCACAGTATTTTATTTAATAATGTCTCCCAGTGCTGATCGCTGTATTTCCGGGCTAGTCTATCCCCACTCTTATTGGCTTTAACTCTAAATCTGAGAATTTCCTGAAATTCGTAACAGATCAATCATGAAGGTGGCATTACATTGATTTTATTGTGCAAGATATTTTATGCATCTGGTTTGCAAACATTATGTCAAATAAATGTAAAAATTGTTATAAGGAAGTTTGCTTTTCGTTGAGCCAAAGCAATCATAGGGTATAAAAAACTGTTACCGGTAAGTAGATTTAAATATTTGCAGTAGGAACGAAATATTTGTAGTAAATTGAAATACTTGGAGTAGAATTAAATCTTTGCAGTAGAATTAAATATTTGGACATTGACTAACAACCATGATATTGTCAATGAGCAAGATTAACCACTGTTATTTTGTGAGAGCAATACAAGACAGATAACAAAGATTTGAGGATTTATTGTTAATTTCTGTAAATGAAGGGTCTATGTGTAATACTTGCCGACTTTTTCCCTAATGCTAATTTGCTGTGAAAAGCTGTGGGTTTCTTTTTACCGTCCCTGTTAAAATAAATACTAAAGTCGTTAATCTCAATCCCCTTTTGTAGAACATCAATATTTCCTCAACGGTTCACATCTTTTGTTCACCATCTTCTAGCAATGAAACACCAAAGGGTAAAAATATTCATTTCAGTCGGGATAAACATTTTGGGGATGCAACATCATTGAGAAATTCAACTGACCCCATTCTGATGGAAATATTAGAACTGCATAGCAAAACAATTCAATGAATCTGTAGTTATGAAGATGATGTCTTGTTTTACATGTATTACAGTATCTGGGTCAGTTCCTCTGAATGGCATCTAGACAAATTAGTGAAATGTAATTAGGTCAAATGAGTGACAGTCAGACTGATTGTGAACATATATTGCAGCACCAGACCCTTGATTAGAGAGATTAGAGAGATTAGAGAGATTAGAGAGACCAAGCATTGGCTATTGAAACATTGAAAACTAACCAAGCATGTTCATCTCACCTTAAAGCAAATCACTGCCCAATATATTGTTTCAAAATGTAACACCAATATGGTTAAACACTTCAGTATTCCTATGCTATAGTGTAGCACAATAGCTACATCAGGGGTGCGTTCAAGATGCATTACTTTTATCTACATTTCTCTACGCTACTTTTCTAAAAGTAGTGGCTCGCTGAACGATTTAGTAGTGAAATACAGCAGGAAATAGATTTGTGCATGCGTGCAGTCCATTCACGTCATGCTTTGGGATTTCCTACTATTTCCTACAAAACACTACGGGCTCAAAAGCCGAAGTAAAAAGTAGCACTACGTAGAACTACATGTGTTGGCTAAATGGCTATTGTAGCACTTCGTAGTACTTCGTAGAGAAATGTAGCGCATCTTGAACGCACCTCAGTACATGTTCTGTTCCTGTTTAACAGTCTACCAAGTATTGAAGCGTCATACGTCTACTGCTGTATTGTATATCTCTCATGTTGTTCTCGTTGAAAATGTGTGAAAGATTCCTGCTATGATGTTAATCTCCATAATCGCTCCCTCACTCACTCATGTTCTATATTTTTAGAATTTGCACTCTAATGTTTATCCTCTTTATAATTTTATGTTGTAATGCAGATTACTTTTAAGGCAACAAAACTTGATCCTCTATATAAGGCAATAAAGCTTGATCCTCTACATAAAGCAATAAAGCTTGATCCTCTACATAAGGCAATAAAGCTTGATCCTCTTCTACTAGCACTGTCATAGATTTGATCTTAGCAAAAACTTCTTTTTGTGTGTGTGGAAATAACTTAATCCTATTTAATCTCGTCTATTTTCAATTTGAAACCCATTCAATGATATTAAAACTGTGCTCATCCAACCAGCCCCTCACAGCATACAATGTTGATATGATGTCGAAAATACGTTGTGTTTATGTTGTGATGTAAAACCAACGTATTTTCGTCATCATATTTTCGACATCATACCGACATAGTATGCTATGAGGTGCTGGCTGGGCAGTCTTACAATTATCCATTCAGTAAAACTATCTATTTATGTAGAAAATTCAGTTATTATCAATGAAAACTGAAGTCTTTTTCAGACTGGAAAAAACATAAATCACACTGAGCTATTAGAAAGTCCATAGAGTATTTGAATTATTGTAATGACATATTTTCATGAAAAGATTACATGATTGCAGATCAAATCAGTTCGGTGCCATAAAATATACATTTCGTGGCGATACTATCCAATCATAAAGAGGAGACGATAGTCTAATACAGTCTTATATTGACCGAGTTCCATCATATACATATTGTTGTAATCAGTCTGCAGGGAAGTACTATATTCATATCCATCGTCAATGCAATTCACACTGCTGCTGTGTCTACGTATGAAAAACTTCCACGTGAAATCCATAGTGGTTTCTCTTGTAATCATATAAATTGACAAATTAACATTGTACATGCATAAAGTTGATTTCACGGGAGACTTCCAATCCAACTCTTGAACCCGGTAAGTCTGAACCAGGGAGGTATTATTCATATCCAAGCAATTTGTAAAGTATGCCTCGGGAATAATGCAAATATTTCGTCACAAACACGTAAATATGTAAAAAGTTGTATTGATTTTCATGTTACATGCCAATGTTCTAGAAGTAACCTGTGACAAGACGCGTATGTAATTGTAGGCTTTATGGCAGGATTACTCCCACAGTAGACGCGGATATCTATGTCTTGTAGTTTACCTGACATGATATTCAATTAAAGAAAACTATGTTATGACATGTGACAACTAAGCCAAGTATATATCAAAAATCATGTGTGTGCATATTGATTTTTATTTGTTAAAAACAAATGATTTTTATCAACTTGAAATTTGATTTAATTATTATTCTTTGCTGTTTACGAGCATCATAAATATAGATGTTCGTGATATTGTCTCAAAAGGATAGGCGACATAAACAGTTGTACATTTCAACAGATAACTCCAATAGCAATACATCAATAGTTTCCATTAACGTGAAATAAGACCATGCCAATGCCGGCATTCGGGCTCAAGATGTCTTAATTGTCATTCCAACGCACAACCGACAGCAAAAAGTGTAGCTCCCACTGGCCAGTAGGAACATGCTATATCAGGCACAGCTAAACAACTAGATCTTTATTAGGTAAAGACACAATAGATACGTAATATTGATTTAGTTTGTGTTTGATGCAACTATCACGCTATTTGGTCAAGTTGCTTGTTAACAGATATGATGGAACACAGACTTCAAAGGAAGTAACATGCGACAATGACCACTACATAACTGTGTTTCGAGAATTCCTCATCGATATGCATTGTACCATACCGCTTACATACTAAGGGGAATTTCTTTCTTAATTAATTTACATCAACGTCAAGTTCAACCCTTGATAATTGTAACAAAACCGTATTCTTGAAGGAACTGCTTTCAAAGAAGCACTCCAAGTGTCAAGAAAACACTGACATTTGTCTCAGCTAGAAATGTTTGGAATATGAATTTTGCTGAACAATAAGTTACTATTTTACTTAGTGTCTTTCCCGTGATTGCTCACTAGAAGACCGGACTGTAAATTTCTATGACTGGCTTGGTTACTGTAATTGATATTCAGACCGAGAGGATTACAACTCGAGGTAATGTTTTTATCACTACTGTCTATGTATGGATTTATTCACATACTTAGTTTTGTCGCCAAAGCCAGAAATTGGTGAACATCAGGCTAGCTTTGCCCTTTTATCACCAAGGTAATTTCATCCCCAAATCCCTAGAGATTCAACGGCTCAAACGTAATATTCTGGTCAGGCACCATCATTTATCACAGAAAAAACCCCACGATCAATACATAATAAGGTTTTTGGCACCCAACTAAGTTCCATGTCCTGATCTACATCCTTAGTTGTTGAGTTTGGTCAGGATCCTAAGAACCAGAGTTGTGTCCAATCGCACGTGTTTGCTTATCACTGCCTATTTGCATCGATTGTCATAAATATGCAAATGTTTGTTATTTGAACCTGGTAAAGTACATTCACTCAATGGATATCATTGAAACTGCAGTGTGTGAAGGATTGCATGTACAAATAAACAAATGACATCTACTTATGACAATACTTCTTCCTCGTTTCTCATCATGAAACTATCTTGTGTTTACGATGCACATACAAGTATAATATTACAGTATCACAGGTTATTATTTTCACCTAGCAATTACAAAAAAGTATATCATACTAATGAAAATATTGAAATCCTCTGAAATGCCTCAGTATAGCTCTGTATTGCAAGGCCATGTACAGTGTCCCCTCGATATAACGCATAATTTTGGGTCCATGACATACCAGCCTTATATAATAGTGCAGGTAAATAACAAAAAATAAAAATGGGATCAACATCTGACCCAGCCTTATATCCAAATCCGCTCTGTATCGAACAGTGTTATATCGAGGGGGCACTGTATATGTACATGTTGTACCATTATCACCACAGATCATGTCTTCACATCCTCTCATTCAAATGATATATGTAAGATGGTGTAGAAATCAAAATTTCCTTGCAATGCAGACGCTGTCTTTCATAAATAAGAATCCCACAGGCAGCTAATCGGAACATAAACATAATGGATGAAGAAAAAATAACGTCTACGAGACAGGAATATTTTTCTGTGGCTACATGAATTTTCACATCCAATGCAAGATTTGGATTCAATATGTCTGCATAGATAATATCCTCAATGATTAATCCGTATTAGCCATTACTAATGGGTGTTATTGTAAAACTGTTATTTTGGGTTTCCTTCCCACAAGAAACAGACAACCATTACTTTGCTTATCAACAGAAATGTTTGCCTATCTATCCATCCAGCCTTCTAGCATTTCTTCTATTCAGTTTACTGGTTACACCATATCAGACCCCTGTGAAATCTTTTAGTGGTATTTAATTAGCACTACACTGAAAAGCTTTCACAGTAAAACAATTAGCGTAATTTGCTGAGAGGCCAAACTATTACTTCCAGTGATCGCAGCAGGCTAAGCTGTGGTTCAAATTGAGACGTAGTGTTCTCTTGGCGATGGTGTTGTTTGTCAGGTCGAATTTACAAGATCCTCTGCAGACAAGAAACAAACACCATCCCAATGAACGCAATGGCAACTTATACAGGCAATAATGAAATCTGGGGGTAAATTTTCTAAACATTTCTCAAACTGCCATTCATGAGGCATTTCCAAATGTGTGTAATGCTGTTAGTCCAAATAATTGTCTGGCTTTTAACTGGCAATCTCCATTTCAAATTAGCACCAAATCTAAAGGGATTACATATATTCCTGACTCAAATTATTGCAATTTGTAAGACAGGATTTCGATGGTCAGGGAATACCATGTGGTCCACAGTGGAATAATGGACAACGAATCTACATGCTCTGGCCCTTGCTGCAGTATGTTCTGTCCTTGCTGCAGTATGTCCTTCACTTGCTGCAGTATGTCCTGTCCTTGATGCTGTATGTCCTGTCCTTGCTGCAGTATGTCCCTCACTTGCTGCAGTATGTCCTGTCCTTGCTGCACTATATCCTGCCCTTGCTGCAGTATGTCCTGCCCTTGCTGCTGTATGTCCTGCCCTTGCTGCTGTATGTCCTTCCCTTGCTGTAGTATGTCCTGCCCTTGCTGCAGTATTTCCTGGATGAGGACTCAAGCCGATTGATGTCTTTTTCATCGGAAAACATGAAATCCGATTGTCATTCATAGCAATGGATATTTGTGGACGTTATCAAATACAAAAAAACAGTATCCTAAAAGAATTCAGATATTTTTATGATGAAAATGCAAATGTATCTATCTCATTATCACCCTCATCCATCCTTACGGCCTAATCATTATTCCCCATACTGATAAAGAACCATCAAAAAGACCTCAATCTATCAAGTGAATCCTGTGAATCGTGAACAATCAGAGTGTGGAAATAATCTATTACCAAAATCTGTATTTTTCCGGGATTTAACGCAAGAAGCTCTTCTCTAGCTAGAGCTGTGCATGATGTTGGAAGTGTGGATAGATGATTGGCTACCAATTGTGGCTAGAATTGGCTCAGTAGCAGCCACGATCTGAGAGGGTGGCAAGTGAAAATTGAGAACTAGATCCAGAATATTGACAGTAGGTAGCACTACTTATATACATAACCACAACTCGGCCCAAACCAAATACTATTATTGAGTAATTCAATATCTTTTCCTGCTGTCAAAGTTTCAAACAAAACATAATTTTTGACATTCCCAAAACTTGGTTGGCATCAAGGAAGTACAGATGTTATTAGGGTGAGATGGAACCGTGAATGCTAACCTTCCAGTACTTGAAATGGCAGCCTGGGTTGCATACTCTCCAGGGATGGTGTATAATGAGTGCGCTATGATCCATCACCAACAGTACTAATGTAGTACTATGACAAGCTGCCGAGTATGGATTTGGAACAATACAAATGTACACACTATTACTATTAGGCCAGTAGATAATGTAGTGAGAGGGTTGGTAACACAGATGACAATATCCAGAGGTCCCAAATCATTGGAAACCTTGTTTCAACCAAGATGATCTTTTCTCAAATCCCATAGGCAGATACTGTATAGTATTCTTTTAATACTCATCTTACATCTTACACTTTAGATACATGTGCATGTACCTGACCAGTGAACATAACTATTTCTCAAGGTACTTAAAGAAAATATGTCTTTTCTGAATGAAAGAACTGCTTAACATTTTCCTAATTCCAATAGTTTGCCGTCAAAATGTCCTTTCCACCAATATTGGCACTATGGTAAATCTAATTAAAATGGTATGTAGTGGATATATCACTGGGGACATGAAGATGACATAGGTCCTGTGAAAGAAATGAGGTAAAAGTAGGTCAGCATGATGTATTCAGGTCATCACAGCCTGATGTGGTTGATTCCCACAGCGACGTTAAACTCCATAATCACTCGCTCACCTGATGGGGTATCTCTATATGCCACCATAATTGATGCAGCTCGGAATTCATAGGTTTGCGATATATCATGATTTTATGTGCATGTGTGCATGTGACCATGTACGCATGTGCGCATGCTCGTGTGTGTGTGTGTGTGTTTGTGTGCGTGTGTGTGTGCATGTGTGTGTGTGTGTGTGTGTGTGTGTGTGTGTGCTGTTCTGTGATGTGGTGTTGAGTGTGTTTATTTATTTGGGGGAGGGCAGGGACAAATTTGAGTAAAAGTATTGAGCAGTGTTAAAAGCATTGCCCATGCAAGTTCAAGAATATAAGTATTGATGTCAAAGAGAAGATGAAAGTTGGTCAACAGACGAGCAGAGTTAACAAAATAAGCATGACTCTAGCCAGATGTTTGTGTTGTATCAATGTCAGCACAAGTGTTCGCAAATTCTCAAATATATCTCCTGGTCCTTCACCAAAACTCTCGTAATACGGTTATTGTGATGGTCAGAAAGGCTCCCAGCCCAAAGGACCAGCAATAACAATATTTGAAACACTGGTCAACCCATAAACACTATCGCCATCATAATTACGTATAACGTTACATGCCAAGGGTTGTGTGTTTGTGACAACTAATGTTCACCAGTTCACAGGGGCACCAAACAACTTTGAGTTTAGCAAAATTAATACGAGTATAATATACAAAATATACAAGTTTAGAATATTCAAAACCATTTCAGGCAAATCAGTTCAGAATCTCTGACACCAAAATTATGAACGTTTAGTATGATTTAATGCTCAACTAAACGTTTTGTTCACAAAACCTCATATATAGTTTAAGCTTAAACATAACGTCAAACAAGAATTATTTTTGTAATTTCAGGGCCTGGTTCCCTCAAATATGAGCAGAAAGAAAAAGAGTTTTGTTAAACATTCAATCTCCATTGTTTGACCTATGTGGATACCACTAAACGCTAGGTGCTGTTCATGATCATACAAGCCACTTCCAGGAATAAATCATGAATATTGGGGCCACTGAACCAGATGATTCAGTGTTATTTGATGAATTTATCGTTTCGTTAATCAAAATCCTTCCACGGTATTAACCCCCGATGGATCTGAAGATAGGGCTAGGTGGCCGACGGCCTGCCAATACACTCGTTTACACCACAGCAATTTTAATACAAATCTGCAGACCAGAAAATGTAATGCTCGTCTCGACTCCGAGTAAAGCAGTGCCACTAACAAATACAGCGTGGGTAGTCGGTCCCAGAAGGAACCAGAATAAATGGACGACCTTGAACAAGATGCTTAACTCTCTTCCTGCCAGAGGCAACCAGAGATGCCCTAAAGATCCAGCATGGAAACATTTACCCTTCTTGCTGTTGTAGTTAATCAGAGATGTCTCTTAGTCATTGTTACTCAGTATGGAGAAGCTTAAACATAGTAAAAGAGCAATAAATGAATATTTTTATGGACAGTATTCTTTGAAGATCCGATGTTCATATCAAGTGCTTTTCTCTGTATTTATACAACATAATCTCATTTTAATAAGTTTTCATAATTATTATCAACTGTAATATATACAGAGCAAGTGCGTAACTGGAGATGTGGTAATGTGGATATGAATCGATTCTCTGAGGGTACAAAGGACTAAATGTGCCAGGCCAGAAAGCCATCGCAGTGGTAGAACTACACCATGTTAATGTTTAAAAACACTATCTAGGAAATGAATGTTGACATGTCTGCAGGTGTTATCCAATACCTCTCTCTCAGTTATCTCTCTCAGTTATCTCTATCTTCCTCATATCATAAGCATTTCTCAGTTGAAAGTAATGCCCATTGGAAATGGAAGAATTACATGTAGCTCTCACTGAACTAAACACACCTCTGTAATTCCAGCAGTACAGCGGTCATGTCTTGGGAATGAGAGAATCTGTTCAGCAATAGCATCACTGATCATCATTCCTGGCGGTTATTCCTGGAGTCAATACTGGAAGAGTTGTCTCCCTGACAGCTGTCCTCTCCAAGGAAGGAGGTACAGAGATCCAATAGTGTGATGTAGGATCCTCGAGGGACTTCATCCAGATGGCAACAAACTCGCGCCATATTTAAGAGTCCGTCAGTTAACATGGAATTCAAATGGATTTGTGGTACAAGAGTATGATAGATTATATAACATACATTTTGGAATTACACACATTTTTAAAAATAAAAGCAGTTGGTAATGAGAGTGAACATAAAAACATTGTGTGATGCGGGTAACTGAAAGTGTAACTCAGTTATCCTAATTGATGCGAATGTGTGTGAGATGCAAATAGAAATGATAAATAGGTTTCAAATTAGATTAAAACATGAAAACACAAAATGAAATTGTCAGTGAAGCAATTATTGGGCAGAGTGATTGCGTAAATCATTGCTTAACTCTCTATGTAACATTTCACCCACACAGAACAATTTAAGCAGAATAAATCTGTCTTCATTGATAGACGTTGTTAATATAGTATTGGAGTCAGTGTATTGGAAAATACTTCTATTCATAATGAAAACAGTTGTCATCTCATTGGCCTGGGTCAGACTGACAGTTAGAAAGTGACTTTGACAATATCTATCACAATGTGTTTTCTCGTGAACCAGCAGCAAGAGAGTGACTTTGACAATATCTATCGCAATGTGTTTTCTCGTGAACCAGCAGCAAGAGAGTGACTTTGACAATATCTATCACAATGGGTTTTCATGTGAGTTTCACGTTATAGGAATAAACTGAGTGAATAATATGGTTCCATTCAAAACAATGCACCTTTGTTCAAGCATTATCAATAATACAGTGTTTATAATGACACCAACGAGATCCACTTTGAACATTACCCTAGAATGATGCTGGTGTTACGGTCGCTCGCATAGAAAATTTGCACCAAAATCAATGACTAGTTAGGCAATATGGCAGCTGATTACATCCTTAATACCCTCATAGAATCAACAAAGTTTGCGGCCCGGAAAACGATAGTGTTGAAAGAATTCTTATAATCAATACTACTATCTGTAGTAGGACATATTTGTGGGATTTTTAGTATTGAAAATATTTATTAAATAGGTGATGGCGAGTTAAACTTAATAGAAATATTTAGGTACAATGTATTTCTATCTTTTAGTTGATAATAAATCCATTTACAATTTGCATCCATTTTCTCATTTTATTTTCGGCAATTTCATTATTACTTGAAAATCACTTTAAATAACCATTCATTGGAAAATACATTTGAAGTTGCTGTAAAATACTCTTGTACTCTGTGAAGTCTGAAAAACATGTAAGTAAAGCTGCTGTAAAATATCGCTAAGGCATGAAACACATAGTGCTTAACATAACTATATATCATCAAATTATAGTAGGCGATATAACATGAATAAAACATACGAGTGATTATTTTAAATCATTCATTCAATTATTTAAATTTTTCGATTAAAAAGAAAAACAGTATGCAAAATAAATACAAAACTACTGAAAACCATTTTGACATGCAGAAACGATCTGTAGCATGTTGACCTATATATACACATCTGACCCAGCCTTATATCCGAATCCTCTCTGTATCGAACAGCCTTATATCGAGGGGGCACTGTATATCAAATGTAAATACTTTCAGGTAAAAATATATATTTCTTAATCTTGCAACTGTTTATTGATACAACATTATGAATATTAGCCCAAAAGAAATACATGTATCGGGAACATGACATAATTATAATGTTCTACAATCTGCCAAATGATGTATTGATAACTGAATACATACTACGGTATCCAACAATTATATAGGACAGGTAGTATTTACAACCATCAAATACAAGTACATATTATTAGAAGACCCCCGTGTAATGATAGTAGTGCTACAGGAATTATAACGCAATGTTAACATATTGGTGTTACAACTCTCATAGCACTATGATCATTTTGTGGAACGGAGCCCTGGGTATCCTTTCACGAAGCTCTCTTATCTACTAAGAGACTGGTAGCGCTCTCTCAGCAGTGTATTAGCTATCTGCAAAGAGAGCACTACCACTCTCTTAGTGGATAAGGGAGCTTCGTGAAAGGATACCCAGATCAATAGTTAGGTATTATCTTTTTATCAAAGATATGTAAATAGTATTAAAAGCATACAACCACATTGTGCATGGGGTACAATTTCCCATTGCCAAACATTAACTTGGTTCAGATAAATGCAATAAAACCTAGATGTTACTGGTTTTCATCCCACAATAAACACACCACCACAGAATCAGTGAACTACTCATGTACTGTATACAATAGTCTTTAACACCACTTCACTGCAGCCCCACTCACACGATGGACTATTAATGTTCAATTAAGATTAATGAGATGTCTATCGCTGCCTACAATGAATGGCTTCCTTCCAGAACTAGTTTATATCCCATGATGCAGGCATCAACAATTCTACGACCTCTCTCAATCATATCTCAACTTATTAATGTATCTGGTGATGGTTTAACATTTATATTAATGGTAATAGATGTCCTGAAACAATATGTGAGAGATCATAGCCAGCACTTATGGCCACAACCTGCTACATGCGATAACCAAGTCCCATAAATACTTGATAAATAGCATGCTCATGTCTGTAGTTTCCGTGTTCGATTCCTAGTCGTGACATGTTTCTATGATCATGCCACGAACATTTCTTAACTGAAATAGTGCTATTTGACCATAAATGCAATACATCTGATGATTTTTTGTTCTCCTTCAATAATACCTACAGTTCTGTTCCCAGAAATCTAGGCTTGCTTAGCTGTTCATGTCTGATATATTGAATAATATATATGGATAATGGTTGTGATACAACTACAGAATAGTACATACAGTGTCCCCTCGATATAAGGCTGTATTTGGGGTCCATGACATACCCCCAGCCTTATAGTACCAGCCTTAT
>JAUTBQ010054435.1:0-17419 GCA_032361185.1 Lepetodrilus ovalis
CTTTACTTCTATTGAAGAACATAGAGCCTCACGTTTTATATTGGTATAATTCACCTCTATCATAGTATCTTCAACAAGTAAAGCATATACTAGAGTATCCTCATGTTGATTCTTGAAATTAAATTCATCTTGAGACCATGAAATATCAAAAGTTTTTTTCGACTCACCTTTTTTTATGCTAATGTTTGTGGGGACAGGGAGTGAGCCATTTGAAACATTTACAAGAGAAGCATCCGTAAGTTCGCCAATGGCTCCGAAAGCTTTGCTGTTATGTTTCATGAAAAGACTATAACCCGTATGTCTGTTCTCTGGAGATAAATTCCATATAGGATTTATTACAGCCGTTTTGTTTGCATATGCAAAATATGAAAGTGCATTAAATCTTACTCTAGCTTGTCTTTGCTTATCTGACCATTCATCTGCTTTTCTTTTTCTAGGTTTACTTTTTATTACAGTTTTTCCTGATCTAGGGTAGTAAGAAGTGTATGTTCCATTGTGTGCCGGACCAATGCCTTTAGAGCTCTTTATTTTACGTTTCTCCATAATTGTGATGTTCTAAATTTATAATTATTTGAAAGAGAACCAGGATAAATGGGATGTGGGTTAGATATTTAATCTGAGAGTCAATATAAGGCTTAGAGATATTCTGACGAACAAGAGTTTTTCTTGATTCTTGTTAACTTCAAATTTATTAAATTCTTTTTATTTAACAATATCTTTTCTCTGGAAATCTTTTAAACATTGATTATTATGGAATATAATACATGCTCTATGTAATTTCCACTTGTTTTGCTTGTTCTTTGTTTAGTAGGCTTTTTCCTTATGGTCATTTTGCGGTCAGTGTATGGTAGTTTATCGTACACTGACCGTATACTGACCGTACTCTGACCGTACACTGGACAAAGGATGAACAAATTATTTGTACCTTCTTTGTACCTTTTCTGGGATTTTGGGTTGTGGTTTGGGTGCTTTTTTTATTTTGAAGATTTGTTAAGAATTAAGTTGAAGATATTTCTTTTAGACAGAAAGTTTCGTCCTATAAATATTACATGATTTTAAAATAAGGGTATGGGTTTACTATTTACTTTTATTTTTTATACATTTCAAGATTTATATATAAGGTTAGAAGAAGATAATAAATACTAAACATTCTTTTTATGTGCTTAAAGTTGCTCGCTGTAAGTTTTTATAAGATAAAGAAAAGGTGCCAGAGATATTGAAATTGTCCTATGATTCAATTGATGTTGTAAAGATGCAAAATAGTGGTGCACTAGATGTTTTATTATAATAATAGATAGCGTCTAGATAAGTTGATCGATTTGGAAATTACTATAGGTTTTAGTCATTAATGTCGTAGGAGTACTAAATTACTTTAAGCTCTGGTTTGAATAGTTTGAATAATTTATTTCTTATTGATAATCTTACGTTTAATATTAATTATATTCATAGTATATTTTGCTTATAATATCTTCTTTAATGCTTTATCTATATATATATCTTTAATCGATGCTTAAAGAAATACTTTTATTTATTTTTTCTAGGGATTAATATGTTGTTTACCCAGATGTTTTTTATAATTTTGATTATGGAATATAGTGATTAGTTAATTAACTAAGTTTATTACACATAATTAAAAAATGAATAGAGAAGCAGATTATACAATAAAAGGATTTTTATATCAATTTAACGTAACGTTAGAACAACTTCTTTTATCTCCAGATGGTAGCGAAACGATTGTGGAAGGGATTATTGAAGATATTGATATTCTGACACCAATAGATACTAAGGCTATTCAATGTAAGTACCATGAAGCTCAAGAGAATTTTACATTATCTGATATTACTAAACCAATATTACAAATGTTGGTTCATTATTCTCAGAACAAAAATGTAGATATCCAATATATTCTATATGCATATTTTCCGAATGAAACTTCGGGAGAGAAAAAGCTTTTAAAGGCTGACCTAGATAACATTCTTGAAACTAAAAATCAACAATATATTTCTAGTTATATATCAAAATTAAAACCAACACAAGATAGTAGTATTAATATTTTACTTTCAAAGAAGAAGAAGTCAAAAGAAGATTTAAAAATAATTAAGGATTATTATTTATCTAATAATAGCTTAGTATTAAATATAGATGTTGATGATTTTTTAGAGTCTACAAAGTTTAAATTTATAATAGGTAATACTCTTGATGGTGTTGTTGATAAAACAACAAAATTACTTGCTGAGGAAACAAATTTAACAACCAAAGATATTGAAGATTTGTTTTATCCTAATGCGATACAGATAATAGCCAATAAGAGCATTAAACATAATTCAGTAGATAGAACAATTGATAAAAGAAGTTTAATTGAAGAATTAGAGTCAACTAAGAAGATTGTAATTTCTCGCTGGACTAAAGAATTACAGAGTTACAATTCTTTGTTGAAGAAGAGACGAGCAAATTTAAAACTTAACCTTCAACAAAATCATCGATTACGTTATTTTTTATTTGATGAATTACAGGTTGAAAATTTTGAACAAGAAATAGTTAATTTTATAACAGATTATTTAAGTAAATACCATTTTAAGATTAAACTACATAGTGAAACTCCTGTTTTTTCTATAAAATCAGATAATATGAGATTATTATATACAATTGAAAGTAGGTTGTTTGCAAAAGGAATCAGAGTAGAGACTGGAATAAAGGGAGAAAAGTATTTTCAAAAAGCATTTCTTAGAGATCCAGAAAGAATTATTGCTAAAGGTTGGTTTGAATTTCAATTAAGGCTGTGTCGTTTAACAAAAGAGACAACTAAAACTTTAAATGAAAAAAAGTGTCATGACTTCTTCGTTATAGGTAAAGGAACTGATTTTGATTTAGACCTACAAGATGTAAACCTTGAACATATTGATGTTTCGAATTTTAAAGAATTAAAATATTTATTATTATTAACAGAATCAATTAACTAATATGAATGAATCTAATTTAAAGCAGATAGGTTTTGTAATTGAAAGTTCAACTAATTCAATTCTAATAAGAATTGATGATGATAAATCATTTGAAAGTAATAAATCAGAGATTCAAATAGGAAAATATTTGCAGGTAAAAGATGGTAATCATAATTATGTGATTTGTGCTATACAAAACATTAAAATAACAGAGAATGATAAATATGTTATTAATACACAACCTATAGGTTTGTTTGCTGATAAGGAATTTAAACAAGGTAGTTCATCCCTACCTTCTCCAACTGAATTAGCATATATAATAGATGATTCAGTGATGAATACCATCTTTAGTAAAGATAGTGATTATTGTTTTGAGTTTGGAAAATTAATTCAAAATCAGAATATTAAACTTTACATTGATGGTGATAAGTTTTTTAGTAAGCATATTGCTGTTGTTGGGTCGACAGGTTCAGGAAAATCATGTACTGTTGCTAAAATAATACAAAATGCTGTTGGTATTAATGAATGTAAAAATATTAATAAGAATAATAGAAAGAATTCTCATGTTATTTTATTTGATATTCATTCAGAATATAAGTCTGCTTTTTCAATTGAGAAGGAAGAGAATTTTAATTTAAATGTCCTTGATGTTGATGAATTAAAACTTCCATATTGGCTAATGAATTCAGAAGAATTAGAATCTTTATTTATAGAAAGTAATGAACAAAATTCTCATAATCAAGTTTCTCAATTTAAGAAGGCTGTCATTTTAAATAAAGAAAAACATAATCCTAAATTAAATAAAATAACATACGATACTCCTATTTATTTTAGTATTAAAGAAGTATATAATTACATTTTTAATATGAATAATGAAGTTATAAATAAAATTGAAAAGGAGGACCAAAAACCGAAGCTAAGTGATGGTACATTAATCAACGATACTAATTCATATTTTGATAAAATATATAATTTCACTACAGTTTCAACAGCAAAAGCTACAAAGGCTAGTAATGGTTCATTTAATGGGGAGTTTAATAGATTCGTATCAAGATTAGATACTAAAATTAATGATAAAAGATTATCATTTTTATTGCAACCAATAAAAGCAGATAAGACTTTATATGGTACAAGTGATTTTGGTATGATTCTTAAACAGTTTTTAGGTTATTTAGATAAATCAAATATTACCATAATAGATTTAAGTGGTATACCTTTTGAAGTTTTAAGTATAACTGTAAGTTTGGTTTCAAGATTGGTTTTTGATTTTGCATTTCATTATTCTAAATTGAGACATGAGCTTCAAGATACTAATGATATTCCGTTCTTGATTGTTTGTGAAGAAGCTCATAATTATATTCCAAAATCAGGAGGAGTTGAATATAAGGCTTCAAAAAAATCAATTGAAAGAATTGCTAAAGAAGGAAGAAAGTATGGATTAAGTTTAATGGTTGTTAGTCAAAGACCTTCGGAAGTTTCAGATACTATTTTTTCACAATGTAATAATTTTGTAGCTATGAGACTAACTAATATAAATGATCAAAGTTATATTAAAAACCTTTTACCTAATAATGCAAATTCGATTACAGATATACTTCCAACCTTATCAGCAGGTGAGTGTTTAATTGTAGGAGATTCAACTCCAATGCCAGCAATAGTAAAGATGGATATGCCAAATCCTGCACCAAAATCAGAGAGTATAAAATTCTACAATAAATGGCTAGAAGATTGGAAAGAAATTTCATTTGAAGAGGTAATAAAAAGATGGAAAAAGGAGTAGATATATAATTGTATTGAAATAATTGACAATTATATATATTTAAATAGTAGTAACAATATAGTTTACTTTTAATAGTTTGATAAAACAAGTAGTGATTTTTTAGCAAATTACTTTGAACAAGAAATTGTGGCTAGTTTATCAAAGTTTGAATTTATACAGCTGATTACTACAAATAAGGTTTTTAAGTCAAATATTACTTTGATTTTGAAGTTCCTTAAATTAAATAGTAAAGAAATGATATATAAAATATAAGAATGATATTCGAATATAGAAAGGGTAATAAAAAATATAAATTTGTTGATGATACAAGAATTAATGATGCGAATTTATATACCGTTATAGTAGGTAAAAATGGTACTGGTAAAAGTCGATTATTGAGTTCTATAATTAGCAATATTATTAATAAGTCAATTTCTAATAAGTCATATGTACAGCTAGAACTGGATTTTAAAATATATAAAAATGAAGAAATAATAGATGATTGTAAGACTTCTAAAATAATTGCGGTTTCAACAAGTCCTTTTGATAAATTTCCTCTTTATATAGATGCTTCCTTAAGATATAGGGACCCAAGTGTAGATAGTTATAAGTATTTAGGATTAAGAGATTTAAGGTCTTCAAATTTTGGTCTGTCTTATATGTCAAAAATAATTGGTTCTTTATTAAGAATTATTTACTACAATAATAATCAATATATAAATATTTGTAGAGTTCTAGACTATTTAGGATATACTGATAAAATAGTAATACAATTTGATTTTAGAATCTCAAAATATGATTATAATGAATTAATTTCTATAGAAAGAAATTCCTTTGAGTATGGTAAGTTCTTTGATATTCATGCAAGAATATATGGTAGATATTTTAGAAAGAAGAATAGAGAAATTGATTTAGAAAAGGTTGATGAATTAATTAAAATTCTTGGAAATAGAGAAAGTTGGCGCAAAAAAATTTATAATATTGAAATCTCAAAAGATGGTATTATTACTGAAATATATAAAGATAATTTCTTCGAGAATTTTAATTTTTTATTTGAATCTGGATTAGTGAGATTAAGAAATGTTGACTTGAGGAAAAATAAAAGTGGTAGCGTTTTTAAAATAAATGAAGCAAGTTCAGGAGAACAGTGCATTATTACTACTATCCTAGGAATAGCATGTTACATAGAGGATAATAGTTTAATATGTATAGATGAGCCAGAGATATCATTGCATCCTGAGTGGCAAGCTAAGTATATTAAGATATTAATGACCACATTTAAAGATTATAAAAATTGCCAATTTCTTATTGCTACCCATTCACCTCAGCTAGTGTCAAATCTTAGTGATGAAAACTGTTATGTTTTGGTAATGGATAATAGAAAGCTCAGAAATGCGAGTGATTTTATAAATCAATCTGTAGATTTTCAGTTAGCTAATGTTTTTAATTCACCAGGTTATAAGAATGAGTATTTAACAAGGCTTATTTTTACTATTATGTCTAAGGTTGCTAAGATAAAGTCATTTGATAAAGAAGATAATAAAAATTACTCAATAATTGAAGGGCAGATTAAAAATATGGATAAAAGTGATCCCCTTAGACATCTTTTTGATTTACTAATAGAATTAAAAGTGAAGTATGCCTGATATAAAGAATCCTGTGCAATTTACAGCTGAATTAAAAAAAATAATCACTGCAAAATTAAAAGATAAAAAGTTTGCTAGCACTGATTGGAGCTCTCAAGAGCTATTAGATTTAAGAGTATTTATTAGAAATCATTATAGAAATGAACAGAAGGGTATATGCGTATATTGTCTAAAAGACGTTTCTCTTCAATCTGCTTTAAATTCCCATGTAGAACATATTGTACCAAAATCAAGAGATTTAAAATTTATTTTTGAACCCACGAATCTTTGTGTTATTTGTGCAGATTGTAATACAATAAAAAGAGATCAAGAAGTACTAAAGGAAGAAGAGAATACAATAGTAAAGAAAGATTATAAGTTATACCCTAGAAGTTCGTCTGCATTTAAGATATACCACCCTCATTTTGACAAGTATGAAGATCATATTGAGAAGATAGGTGATTTTTATATTGATAAATCTTCTAAGGGGTCTTATACTATTACTATATGTAAACTAAATAGAAAGTCTCATGAATTTGGTATTGATTTTGATTTATTGTCACAACCTGAATTACTAAGCCTAATGAATGAATATACAAGTGATCCAAATTCATCGAAAGGAATGAAGAATTTTAATAAGATAAGAGAATATTGTATTAAGATATCATAATAAGAACTGACTTGTTGCTCTTATTATGATATAATTTTATAATTAATAATTATATGACAATATGAATTTTAAAGAAGAGATAGAGTTACTTATATATAAGAATATAGCTACTTACAATAATGATTATAATCGATTTTTAGCTGATTATAATGATGAGTTAAAGCTTATTAAAGATTATAACGGGAGACAATTATTAGAATTGCTTCAGAATGCTGATGATGCAAAATCGCCAGAGGTAAAGATAGAAATGAATAAGTATAAGCGTAAGTTAATTATTTCCAATAAAGGGGAGGCTTTTTCTATTGGAGGAATAAAGTCTTTAATGATATCTAATCTTAGTACAAAGACTAAAACTACATATATTAGAAATAAAGGATTAGGATTTCGTTCTATATTAAATTGGGCTGAGAGTGTTAGTATTTATTCTAATGGGTGCAAGATAGATTTTTCAGAAGAAATAGCTACAAAAGCATATAGAGATCTGAAATATACTCAGAAAGAATTTGATAGTATTAAGAAAGAGAGAAATTTAACTGAGGAAACTGTACCATTTGCTATCTTATCAGTTCCTAGAGTTAGTGAGTTTAGTGATATTGATAGAGCAGAATGGACTACTTCTATAGAAATAAAATATAAGCAAGAATACGAGAATGATATTGAGGAACAATTGCTTCAAATACGAGAGGAAATTCTATTATTTCTTAATCATATTGACATGATATCAATATATGTTGATGAGGAAAACGCTGAAGATCATGTGTTTGAAAGGATTAAGAAAAAAAATGAAGTATTTGAGGAAATACAGATTAGAGACAAGAAATGGAGAGTTTTTACAAAAGAAGGAGTTTTACCTAATAAATATCAAGATGAGACTAAGAATGAAAAACAGTCTTATAATGTAAAAGTTGCTTTTTCTGATGGTTTAACTGATCAAGATTGTAAGCTTTATAATTATTTCCCAACTCAAGTATCAATAAAAGTACCATGTATACTTCATGGTACTTTTGAGCTTAATAATTCTAGAAATCATCTTAATGATTTACCTATTAACAAATACATTTTAAAACAGATGGAAGAGTTAATGGAAGAGTGTAGTACGTATTTAGCTAAAGATAGAATTGATTGGCAAGCATATTTACTCCTTAGCCCAAGTTCATATAATTCAGATTCTAATTTGATAAGTGATTTTTATTCTGGTTTAGAGATATTGAAGAATAAGTTGAAAATCTTTCCATGTATCAATGATGAATACATGTTTTTAGACCAGATTAAGTATTATACTGATGAGTTTTCTGAGTTTTCGTCGATGAACTTCGCTGGTGAATTTAAAGAATTGTTACAACCATTAGATGAAAAGATTAACTCAACTTCATTTAGTGACAGAAGATATGATGAAGATGAATTAATAAATAAGATAGATTCTATTAGTATTGATGGTTTATCAATAGAAAAAAGAGCTGATTTGATTTGTTTATTATCTAGTAACGAGTTTGCACTTAATGGAGAAAAACGGTTTTCATTGTTAGTAGATGATAATTTAAAAGTTATATATGAAGAAGAGGTTGCTTTTACTCCTGTTGTAAAATCAGAAGGTGATTTTAATGTTCCTGAAAAAGTGAAGATAGCATTTATGAACTCTGATTTGTATTCACTATTAGAAGAAAGATTAAAGAATCAGTTTAATCCCAAAGAAAAGAGTAAGCCAAGAGAGTTACAGAGAATAGTTAAGCGAGTAGTAAATCTTCAACCCTATGATTCAAATAATGTAATTGATAAAATTATTTCAAGTGTTAATTCAACATTAAATACTTTAGATAGTATTGAAGAGAAAAAATCATTAATAAAGGATATGGTTAATGCTCTATATAGTAATTTTAAGATAATAGAAAACAGACAAGAAAAGCTTAAAGTGAATATCTCTTTAATCTCAAAAGATATACAAATTGTAAAGTCAAAAGATTTATTTCTAAGTAAGTCATATACTCAGGGAGAAATAGTTGACTTAATTTATGGTGACAGTTTGCTAAATGGGGAGTATTTAGTGGCTTTATCGTATTGGGGGATAGAAGACGTTGATTTGAATTTAGTTGATGAGTTTTTTAAATGGTTGGGTGTTAATGCTTATTCTATGAAAGAAATTATAGACTTGAAAAATGCATATCCTGAGCAAGATTATCTTGATTTTATTTTTCGCAATGGTTTAGAAAAGATAGATGATTTTAATATGGGGCGTATTACTAAAGATACCACTGTAACAAAAATTAAAAATTTAAGTCAAATATCTAAGATATCTAAAACAAAGATAATACTGCTTATAGCGATGGATTCTGATGTCTACAATAATATATCCATTAATAGCGAATTTATTAATTGGAGTTATAATTATAAACGTCAGATAAAGAGTGAATATTCATATATCAGATATCAATTCATAAAATTAGGGTTGTTCTCAAATTATGTTATTGAAGAATTAGGAGAGAATATACAAAAGTTAGTAAATGAAGATTTTGATATAGATTATGGTTATTTAGAAAATCAAGGAGTTGACAAGACCACCGTGCGATCAATTTTAAGAAAATTAGGAGCAAAAGAATCATTTGTTGATTTGCCTTCTAGAAGAATATATAAAATTATAAATTCAGTTTGGGAGAAGGATAAGGAACAGACTGGTAGAGGAACACAGACTATTTATAAGATGTGTCTTGATGCTTTAGTAAAGCAAAAGTCCTTGAAAAAAGAAAAGGATAAATTAGTTTTTTTTGCAAAGGAAGGTAATTGTGAAAAGTATTTACCTTCTAATGAAATATTTTATTCTGATAATACTTTGTTACCCAAGAGAGTTCTTGATGGAATTCCTATACTTAATCTGGCAAAAAGAACTGGAGAAGATAATGTAGAGAAGTATTTTGGAATAAAGAGTTTAAGAGACTTTACTTTAAGTATTGATTATAAGAATTTAGTAGTTAATGATTGTAATATTTCTTTCTCAGAATTGTTTGAAGCAATAAAACCTTATTTATTAATATATCGACTTAGTAAGTTAAAGGCTGATAATAGCAAGCGCCAAGATGAAGCAAATATTCTAAAGAAATGTACTATACAAATAGTAAGTAAGTGTTATTATGATTTTGGAGATGATACTAATCAGAAACTAGGAGAAGGAGAGTTTATAAACCAGGGTAATAAATTTTATTTTAGTACTTCAAGAATAGTTAATCTTAAGGACTTGTTGAAAGATTCAATCTTTTGTGATGCTTTTGCAGAAATGATGTGTATTATTTTCAAGGCAAATGATAAAAAAAATGATTTTAGACAAGTATTAAAGAATGATATAGGGGATACAAAACATGTTGTGAATGTTGATTTTGAGAAAGAATTAATAGACGAAGTATATAAATATTTGGGACTTGCTAAAGAAGAAATTGAGTTTTGGAAGCGAGTATTTTGTGCAAAAGGTCTTACGTTTGATGAATCAATACATAATGAAAAGATATTAAATCATAATATTAAGAAAGAATTAGGGTATAATCTAGCTAATACATATAAGAATGTTGATTTTATAGATTTTAATAATGTAGAAAGTTATTTATTAATTAAAGATCTAGTTAGTTATTTAAGAGTAGAAATGAATAGTATTATACCTAATGGTTTACACAAATGGTATGCAGAGCTTTTCTTAAATAGTATTAAGAATTTTGAATGTGAATTTCGTAATGTTTTATGGCATAATTTAAATGCAGATAAAGAAGAACAAAAGAATTATATTTCTATTTTAAATAAGTATAACTCAAGTTTTATTGATGATTTTGCAAATGATATAGAAGCTAACAAATATATTCTTGATGTTGATTTCGATTCTATAGTTAAGTTGAAAATTGCGGAGATCTTTAATGTTAATATTGAAATAGTTTTAGATAGAGTTTATGAGATAAATCTATATGAGAGTTTATTTGAAGGAAATGGTTTTGATTATATAGAAGATTTAAGTATAAAAAGTTTATTCTATTTTTCTGGTAATGACGTTATCATTGATGATTATATAAAGAGACAGCTATGTTTTAATGAATCTGAAAAAGAAGTAGTTGGTGAGATAGATTCTTCACAGGTTTCATTAAGTTATGCTTCACTATCGGCTTCAAATGTAAATCTGCAATCTAATGATTCTATATCACACCATTCAAGTATTCATACTTCAAAAGTTGATGAATCTAAAAAGAAAAAGGGTAAAATTGCCGAAATGATAGCTTACGAGAAACTTATAAATGATTTTGGAGTGGATAATGTAAAATGGGTTTCAGGTAATTCTACAACTCCAGATAAAAGTGATAAACTTCATTACGATATTGAATATAAGAATGCTAGAGAGGAATGGAAGTATCTGGAGGTAAAAGCTATGTCCGGAAGAAATATTATAATATCTAGGCATGAAGTAGAGTATGGAGGTAAATTTCCTTATAAGTTTGAACTAGCATTAGTAGTATCTAAAGACGTTTTCATTATAGAGAATCCTTTTGTCTTTTTGCCAGGTGAATCTGTTGAGAATAATAGTAAGTTTACTGCAGTAACCAAAGACTATGAATTCTATTTTGATATTTGTAGAAAAGAAAAATAGTCCAGTGTTAAATAGTGGGTTGGAATGACTCTATGGTTTAAAAATTCAAATAAATATATATCAAAAGCATTTGAATTTATTGTAATTAAATTAGAACAAAAAAATCATATATTTGTATATAATCAAATAATAAGATATAGCTTAATAGGCTTATTTTGTTGGAATTAATAGTAGCCCTGCAAGATTTTCTTCTTCTATACATAGCACAAAAGACGTTCAGTTTCTTCTAGATAAACAGGGCTTTAGTTAATAACATATAAAAACAATAGCCGATATAATACCAAATTAAGTGATTATAGTCTGATTCAACTTTCTTGTAACTTGACAGGGAAGTGCCACGAAGTTGACTACATATTCTTATACTAAACGTTAGTTGTAATCAGGAGAGTTATAGTATTATTTATGTAAGATGTAACTTTTGATAATAATGAAATTATAATAGAAAAATGAGCGAAAAAATTAATGTCAAAGGTAAGCTTAAGATTATCTCTGATGATTATTCCTTGACACCTTCAGATAAATTGACAATGAAGACGATTGACCAATTACACAATGCAACTTCAAATTTTAGCAAACAAAGCTTTGAAATAAAAAAAGTGTGTTTAACAGTGGAAGTTGCTTCATTGACTCTTATCGGGAATTTTGTAAATGAAAAATTAGATTTATCCCTTTTCATTACTGGATTATTAATACCTATAATTTTCTATTTTCTCGATTGTACTACATATTATTATCAAGATAGTTTAAGAGGAAAAATGATTAAAGAGGAGAATCTATATAGAACAAGATATGATCTTTCAATATTGAAAAATCCACATGAATCTTATAGAGTAATTCGTGCTATTTTTAACTGGTCACATTGGATTTATGCTGCATTGATTCTATTAGATTTAGTTTTGTGGTTTATCTTTATAAGTGTTCTATAATGAAACAAAACAATAAACATATATTCATAAGTTATACTGTTAGGGGGGGGGATGTAACCAAGGATATTTTGAGTAGAATTAAGACTTATTTTGAGAAGTCAGGTTCGACATTTGTTGACATTATTGATAATGACAGCCAATTAAAACAACAACGAGTATATAATGAGTTATATAAAGCCAATGTTTTTGTGTTATTAAGAACACCCGAGATTAATAATTCAGAATGGGTTAATAAGGAAATTCAGATTGCAAAAAATAGACGCATAGATATAATCTATTTAGAAATTGATGAAATTGAAGAAATAACTGCAACTAATAATGTATATAAAAACAGGTAAAATTCATGTAATTTATTATTCTGCTGTACTCTTTATATTTTGGTAGCTCTATTTAAAATATAATATTTTAAATAGAGCAAATAATTAAAAGAATATTATTATTCGGATATGATTTTTATAGATACGGGATAATAAATTGACTGTATAATATACTAAGGTATGATGAATAGATTATCTATAAATAATATTGAGAAACTTGAATCTTTAAGTAGTGAACTAGAGTTTGAAAAAGCTTCTAGTCTATACCTAAAACTTCGAGTGTTGGTGAAGGAGGATGATTCTTATATTCCTGTTCGTAAACATGTGCGTAAGTTAATAAAGAAGTACGAACTTGAGCATTGGACTGATGAGAATAATGTAACTAATGAACAGGTTAAAGAAAGTGATTTGGCTGAACAGCTTGTGCAATTAGAGAATCTTTTTTATCAGAGAAGAAAGGAATTAATTAAGCTTAGTCTAAAGTCTAATGATTTGAATCAGAGTGATCTTGCTAAATTACTTTGTCATAGTAAATCTTATATGTCTGAACTTATTAATGGTTTACGTCCTTTCTCTAAAGAGGATATTGTTGTAATGAATAGGCTTTTCAAGATTTCACTTGAAGATTTAATGCCTACTTTTATAAAGGATGATAGAGCACTGCATATTAGAAGAACTCTTAAATCTCTACCTAATAATAAAATAAAGTTGACTCGTAAAGATTTTGATCTACAGTCTGTTTGTGTTTGTCAAGCTCGAGAGTAATAGTAAGTAATTCATTTCAATGTTTATTGTATCCTTGTGTAAGGTTTAAACAGTAGGTTTTGAAAAGTTAGTAAATGCCTTTGATAGAGAAGATCTATAGATTTAATTGGAAGTTTGGGAAATTTAGAATTGAAAACTATGTTAGACAAAATGGAAATAAGTGACTTTTTTAAAAGAGATAGAATGAAACATTTAGTAACCTTGGGAATTATGTTCATTCTTCTCTCAGTAATGTTGTTGATTTATTATAAATTAACAAATAGATTTGTTTGGGAAATATACGGACCTTGCTTGGGATATATATTAGGAATTGGGCTATATAAAATAAATAAGATTTCTGATAAACATCTACGTAATTTCTTATTCGCAGGAATAGTATTAACAGTTCTAGCAACATTATACTTATTTTTGTTTGTATTTGAATAAACATGCCATAATATTACATGAATCCACTAAGCGTAAGTAAGTTGATGGACTAACAGATAGATTTATTAACAGAATTAAGTATAGAGAGTATCTCAAAGTCTGAAATGAATGATTTAAAAGGTGGTTTCCGTTTGTGCGGTTGGTAAAATTTCAGAGAGAGGAGATAGGGTAAATCAAGAATATATATATAATGGATAAATTTTTAAGAATTGTTATTATATGTGCGAGTCTATTATGTTTTTTTTCGTGTGAAAACGTAAATAAAAAAGTAGACAATAAGCTAAGTAAGAAAGAATATAAATATGCTTCAATGAAAGATGGTGTTTTGCATCTTGATTTAAATGAAGCGAGAAAGCATCCTAAAGAGGTAAGATTTTCAGAGATATGTGATTCTATTATATATATTCCCTTAGAGACTAAGAAGGAATGTATAATTGGATCAGGAGGAACAATTGAAATTGATGAAGAGAATATTTTTATCAATTACTCACATGGTTTATATCTTTTTAATATTGAAGGTAAATTTTTAAGACAGATAGGTAGAAAAGGAAGAGGGCCAGGAGAGTTTGTATGCACTGAATTTTGCTTAAACAAAAAGAAAAAAAGAATTTATGCTGTGGCATTATATAAACATATAATTCTTGAGTTTGATTATAGTGGAAAATTACTAAATGAGAATCTTAGCGTAAAGGACTATCCAACCAATATGATATACTGTGATAAAACAAACACAATATTTTCAACACATGATTACAATCTAAGTTCAAATGGGCGTTCTAAAGCTAAGACTCAGTATCCATTACTTAAAGAGAGAGATTTAAAAGGTAATATATTAAGAAGTATTAAAAGTAGTTATTTCCCTATGAAATATGGGGTGCCTAAAATGAAAGTTGAAGTTTCTGTATCAGGAAATACTCTTTCCCTCTATCAGGATTCATGTATTAGAATTCAAGAATATGCAAATGATACCTTGTATGAATACAGAGGTTCTAAATTATATCCACAAATAATCTTGAACAATAAAGAGTATAAACATAAATTCACAGGTGAAAATGTTGATAGAGCCAGATTAACTGGTGATTTAAGACATGTAAAATATAATCGTATTATTGGGGAAAGTAAGAGATTTGTATTTGTTGGAGATAGTGAGCTTTTCTACTATGATAAAGAAGAAAAGATCTTGCATAATATGGAAAGTAAGGACTCTAAGAACATATTGGTCAATGATATTGATGATGTTTTTATGGGAAAAATAAAAAGAATTATTAATAACAAATTTATTTTAAGCGATGTCTCTGCTGATGAGTTTATTGAAAGAACTGAGGTGTCTACTATGAATAAAGGGAAGAGGTATATGAGCCATAGTATTGCAAAAGGAATTTCAGAAGAATCAAACCCAGTACTGATCTTGTATAGATTAAGAAATTGAGTAAAGCACAAATACCTACTCAAGAAATGAGATTATTAACTGGAGGAGATAGAACGGCATTAAATCTACAGATGGTGATAACGATCATGTTCATGATGAGATCGTTAAAGAGATAATTCTTTTGCATTATAAAGGTCTTAGCGGTGAGCAGGAGATTTATAGAATTGCGGGTTCCTCTAATATTTATACTAATGTTATCTCTATAGGTGAATAATTTAATACAATTTATTATATCTACTCATTCGCCTATTGTTCTAAGTGGCGTTCAAGCTAATGTTATTCGTCTCTCTGATAATGCTGTTCATGATGATTTTATTACAACAGATTTTGAAAATGGTTCTTCGTAAATTATAGTGTAAAACAAATACTGTATATTGTAATAGTGTAAAAATATTGCAATATTATAAAATACGCTTGTTTATCAATCTTTATTCTCTATATTTGTATATAAATTACAATAAATAGAAATAGAGATGATACAAGAGTTGAAAATAAAGAATTTCCTATCATTTAAGGATGAAACAGTATTTAGTTTTGAGGCTTCTGCAGATAAAACTCTTGAAGATTATTATGTTGCAGTTCAGGCTGATGGAACACGTCTTCTGAAAATGGGGATGATTTATGGTGCAAATGCTTCAGGCAAAAGTAATCTTATTAATGCTTTTGAATTTCTTAATAATTTCACTAGTAGTATAAGAGAAGAGAAAAGTACTAAAACGCCTTTCGTTCCATTTATGTCTGATAAAACAAGAGATGAACCAGGAGAGTTTGAATTGATTTTTTATGCCAATGAAACAAAGCACAAATATTGTTTAGTTATTAATGATAGTAATGTGCTTGAAGAGACTTTATTCTTTTATCCTGGAACGCAACCAGCAATTCTTTTTGATAGAAAATTTGATGCTAAGAAGAAAATATCAGTTGTTGAATTTGGACCTAAAATAAAAATATCAGAACAGGCAAAGGAAGCAATACAACTAAAAACGTTAAGAAATACTTCAATAATAGCGGCATACAGACAAGTGAATCTTTCTATACCAGAGCTTGATGTTGTAAGTGATTGGCTTGAAGAGCAGTTCTTGAACTCAATAAATCCTTATACTGATTTAACTAGTTATTCTGATGATGCAATTAAAAATAGCGTAGATGTTAAATCACATGCTTTAAATTTCTTGAAAGAAGCTGATTTTAATATTACAGATGTTCTTTTTAAGGCAAAAGAAAAGATAAAGAAAGAGAAACGTATTCACTATAATGAAACATTATTTACTCATAAGGTAATAAATGAAGGTAATGAAGAACATTATTCGCTTTCTGAAAAATGGCAATCAAAAGGAACATTAAGATATTATGGTTTATCTGCTCCTTTCTATCATACTATTAAGAATAATTCATTTATGTTGATAGATGAGATAGGATCAGCACTTCACCCATTATTGGTTATTCATTTTTTAAAAGAATTTTTGCTGAAATCAAAAAAGGCTCAGTTATTATTTACAACTCATAATATGTCTCTTCTAAATGAAAAAGATATTTTGAGAAAAGATGCTATTTGGTTTACAGAAAAGTTAGAAAATGGTTCAACAGATCTATTCTCTTTAGCAGATTTTAATTTCCGTAAAGAGCTTTCATATTTCAATGCATATAAGATAGGTAAATTTGGAGGGGTACCACAACTTTAATATTATGAGCAAGAATAGAAAAAGAAGATGTTTAAAATTTAAGTATGCAGTTCTCGGAGAAGGTATAACAGAACAATGGTACTTAAAGCATCTGAAGAGTCATAATAATTATGTATACAGTATTCGTCCTTCTTTATTTACAGATATAGGAATTGAAAATGCAGGAGGAATTATTGATGAACTTATTCTAGGGGGATGTGATCAGATTATTTTTTTGACATACTATGATACAATAGTTAATCAAGATAAAGCGCAAGAGTTTGACATAT
>JAUTBQ010054546.1:6624-17417 GCA_032361185.1 Lepetodrilus ovalis
TAGGTTGTATTACCCCAAACATAACGAGCAATACAATTAGTATATATGCAACCGTGATAACTTTGGGAACTTTGCGCACAGACTGCGATGTAAGGCTTAGTAATTGAGGTAAAACTTCCTCAGATAAGTGCATCCCAAGTTTTGAAATAAGTTCTTCACTAAATCCTCCCATAAAACTCATAGTCTGATGCTCCATACCTCCTCCCCATCCAAACTGTGCATGACCATACTTCTCATCTGCAAATGGGTATAACCCAAATAAACTATCATACAAAATAATAGCATCTACAGTAAATGGCGTTCCATTTTGTGCTGTTGCCAAGCTACATGGATATACATAATTAAGCACTTCAATCTGACCTCCACTTGCCAATGGCACATAGTCAGAATACACATCATAGTTATATATAGCAATTGCTACTAAGTAAGCAGCTATAGGGTATTTGTGCTTCCAATGATATATGATATCAGAGCCTACTATGTTATTAGATATTAATATACCATTGCTTGCAACTTTATAATCAGAAGGAGTAGTTACTATTATATCAATACTATCAATCTTATCATCTAGGGATTGCTTGCATGGCCACCATCTCTGAGCACCAAAGGGTTCAGATAAAGTCCACATAGCAGGATTATCACATCTAGTCGTAGTAATAAATGAACCAAATCCAGTTGATACTGGATTCCCATGGTAGTATAGCTTTATCGAGTCTAGGATATTTATAGGACTAGTACTTGGTAAGCTTATTGTGACAGTATTATTACTATGTGCAATATCATTAGATGGAATTAGCGAATTATGATAACTGACAGAATCAATACTCATATTGTCATAAAGACTAAAACTAATATCATCAAAATCAGATGCTACTACCTCAAACAATGAATAAACACTTCCAGATATATAATTAGTATCAGGATCTACAGACCATTCTAATCTGTGATATTTGAGGTCATAATCAGTACTATTTCTTGTTTCGCTTCCTGTAGTTTTTTGATTAAAAACATGTCTTTCAGTTTCTAATAGTTGCTTCATTTCAGATTCACCACTCTGAGCAGATATAGAAATATTAACAAATATTGATATTGCAAGTATGGATAAGCTAGCAAATACATTTAACCTAATAATATTCATGATAAATAGATTTTTAAAATAAAAAGAGAAAGTATTGCAATTCTACAGATATACAAATATAGATATTAAAATAATTTAACGGTAAGTATCCACATGTTTTATTGAATCTAGGATATGTTTATTTGTTCATATCTATGGTTTTCCAAATAAAATCCATCTATTCATTTTTATTGAATAAAGTATATGCTTGTGTTAAAGAATTGTTAAAAATTTTTAGTTATAAACTATCAAGGAATCTATCCTCGTTATAGATGCAAATAACTTGTTTATATTATATTTTAAAAAATAGAATTTACATGAAAAAAACGCTTTCTCTTATATTAGCTGGGTTTGTAGGTGCAGTGATAGCATTATATGGATTTCAATTGATGCAACCGAAAAGTGTGATGCATGATAATATCAGCCCAACACAAGTAAGTAATACTATAAATACTACGACTCCTTTTCCATTTGATTTTGTAAAGGCATCGGAGGCATCTACAAAGGTAGTTGTACAGATAAAAGCTCAGGAGTCACCACAACTAGCTAATGATAGATATCAAAAACAACAAAGAAAGAATCCATATGCTGGTTCGATATTTGAAGATTTTTTTGGAGGATATTCTTATGGTCAACCAAGGATAAAAGCTGGAACTGGTTCTGGAGTGATTGTCTCATCAGATGGATATATAGTAACTAATAACCACGTCGCAGGATTTGCTGACGATATATCAGTTACACTATCAAATAAGAAAGAGTATAAAGCTATAAAAATAGGAACAGATCCGAGTACTGACTTGGCACTTCTAAAGATAGAAGCAGAAGGGTTACCTACTATGGATTATGCTGATTCGGATAAGATTAAAGTTGGTGAATGGGTGTTAGCAGTTGGGAATCCATTTAGCTATCTGACTTCGACAGTGACTGCCGGAATAGTAAGTGCTAAGGGAAGAGATATTAATATCATAGAAGCTGATAAATCTATTGAAGAATTTATTCAAACGGATGCAGCCGTAAACCCTGGTAATAGTGGAGGTGCTATGGTAGATAGTGAAGGACGATTGGTAGGTATCATTACTGCTATTGCTACACCAACTGGTTCATATGCAGGATATTCATTTGCAATACCATCTAACTTAGTAAAGAGAATAGTAAAGGATATAAAAGAGAATGGTGATATCCGTAGAGCAAATATTGGTGTCGTAGGAGGTGTGATAACTAAAGAAATAGCTGAGGAAAATGATTTAGGAGTAGAATATGGATTTTATGTAGATAAGATAGTCCAACGTAGTGCAGCCCAATTTGGAGGAATACTGCCTGGTGATATTATTACTAGTGTTAATAATAAGAAGATAAAAGCATTTGACGACCTGTCTGAAGAGATGAAATACAAAAAAGAAGGTGATGTTATAGATATAGAAGTGTATAGAGATGGCGGCAAGAAGACAATTCAGGTAAAATTACGTAGTACGATGTAACAATATAATGATAAATGATGTTTTATAAATAGAAAGTTGGTTTTTCGTTTTGTTTTGATGGCCCCGATAGATTTTGTTTTCTATCGGGGTTTTTTTGTATGTTTAAATATTCTCATATTTTTTGCCCAATAAATATATTGCTATTAAACAATAACATATAGAATTGTAAAGTTGTATATAGGATCATAAAAACAAAATAGCCTAAAAATAGTAATGCAAAAATTAATTCTTTGGTTTATAAAATCCTCTCTTTTCTTATTATTACTTGCACTATCTATTAATCATGTGTTGGGTCAAGATATTGTAATCAATGAGTTTGTGGCCAAAAACGAAACGACTATAGAAGATAAATATGGCAATTATTCTGACTGGATAGAATTATATAACACTACTAATCATGATATTAATTTATTTAGCTATAGTTTGTCTGATAAAGAAGGTGAATTAGATAAATGGGTATTCCCAGATATTAGCATTTTGGCAAAGAGTTATTTACTTGTATTTTGTTCAGGAGAAAATAGTAAAGAAGGAGAATTGCATACCAATTTTAAAATATCCTCTAGTGGGGAATCACTATGGCTATCTAATAAAGACAGAGAATTAATAGATAATACTGAAGAAGTAGAATTAGCTGCTGATATATCATATATCAGAATTCCAGATGGAGGTGATATATGGAGTAAGACGATTCCCACTCCTAGATTATCAAATATAAAATCTACTCAATTAGATTTTGCATATGAACCAGGGTTTTACACTAGTCCAATTAATCAAACTCTAACAGCCACAAATGGAGATACTATTTATTATACATTGGACGGCAGTATCCCAACGGTAGAATCAAATATTTATACAAATCCAATTAAAATGGATTATACATATATGGTTCCAAATAAATTGTCAGAGATAGTAACTACCCCACCTCAATCCAAAATAAGTTATAAGGCATGGGAATCTCCCTCAGTTGTATTGGATAAAGCAATCATTCTAAGATGTGCATCATTTAGAGACAATATGCAAACTAGTGATATCTATACTAAAACTTATTTTATAGATAGTACAATAAATAAAAAATATGATTTACCAATAATTTCATTAATCACTGATAGTATTAATTTGTTTGATAATAACAAGGGAATATACGTACCGGGAGTTAATTATGATATTAATGAACCCGAGTGGACAGGCAATTATTTTAAGAGAGGAAAAGAGTGGGAAAGAAATGTACATATCGAGTATTTTGACTCACTAGGAAATTTGACCTTTTATCAAGATGCGGGTTTGAGGATTCACGGCGGAAAAACTAGGCAGGCTTCACAAAAGTCATTTAGATTATATTCTAGAAAGGAATATGGCAAACAATATTTTGAGTATCCATTGTTGCCTCAAAGTGATATTGCTAAGTATAAGAGATTTATACTAAGAACTACTATGGGGTTCTGGGGAGGAGAGACGATTATCCAAGATGAAGTAGCTGCTATGATCTCTAGAAACCTAGATTTTGAGTACCAAAACTATAGACCATGTGTAGTATTTCTCAATGGTGAATACTGGGGGATTTATACTATAAGGGAGAAGATTGATGAAAAACATTTGTCCACTATTACTGGAATTGATGAGGATTCTATACAAGTTGGGAGATGGGGTGTAGCTCACTATAATAAGCTGGAGAATTTTATTAGAAATAATGATCTTTCTGATGATACAAATTATGAATATATCAAAACACAGATAGACATAAATAATTATATAGATTACTATATTGCTGAGTTGTTTTTCAAGAACAAAGATTGGCCAGCCAACAATATAGAATTATGGAGACCAACAACTACGGAGGGACGATGGCGATGGATATTTATAGTAGTGAAGCAGAAATATTTTATGATATTGATGCTGGATTTGTTCATGATACTGCAGATATGCTTGATTGGGCAACATCTCCTGATAGACCACCACATAGTATATTTTTATTTACTAATCTTCTGAAAAATCAAAGATTTATTAATCGATTTACTGATCGATATGCAGAAATTCTAAGTACTGAATTTAAGGTTTCTAGAATGGTATCAATATTAGATAATGTCAAAAACAAATATGAACATGAAGTACCACATCATATAGCTAGGTGGAATTATCCATCGAGCTACACCAATTGGGAAAGTGAAATACAAGATTATTTATTGTCTTTTTTAGAAAAGCGACCCTGTGGTGTAGAGAAGAATATCAAACAATTTTTTGGTATTGATACTTTTGGTTTTAGCTGCACAAAAGATACTTTTATTAATATTGGAAAAGTTTTGGTTTATCCTAATCCAAGCTCTGGCAAAATATATATTTCAAATGAATCACTCGTAATAACAAACCTTGGAGATATGAAATTATTTGATGTGTTGGGCAAACAAGTATATATGGAGAAAGGTATAATCGTCAAAAGCAATGAGACAAAGACAATATCTCTACCTTCTCTTCCCAATGGTTTATATTTGCTTAGTTTTAGTAAAAGGGATTTTGTATTATCAAAAAAAATTATTATTACTCATTGAGAAAAACTTCTGAATGATTGTATATTTGTAAAATACAATCATAATACCATGGATAATAAAGAACGAAAACAACTAAAAGATAAGATAGTCGAACTTATCAATAAAGCCGAGAAAGAGATAGTATCAATGGAAGATATGACTCAACCGATAAAGCCAGAGAACTCTCTAGGTAGGATTTCAAGAATGGATGCTATTAATAATAAAAGTGTTCAGGAAGCTGCTTTACGAACTAAAAGAAGACAATATAGCCAACTTAAATTAGCATTGACCAAAGTAGATGATGAGGATTTTGGTATCTGTAGTAGATGTGGTAATCCAATACAACAAGCAAGATTGATATTGCTACCAGAGAAAATAAATTGTGTAAGATGTTCTTGGTAGCACTTTGTTAATTCAATAGATAAAATTAATATGAAAAAAATAGTGACCTTTGGAGAGATAATGTTGAGATTGACACCTCCAGGACATAAAAGATTCTCACAAGCACAGCAGTTTGATGTAATTTATGGTGGTGGTGAGTCAAATGTAGCAGTATCATTAGCCAATTATGGTTTAGATACAGAATTTGTAACACGTCTCCCTCAGAATGATATTGGAGAATCTGCATTGATGGAACTTAGAAAAAGAAATGTTGGAATAAGTTATATACAGAGAGGAGGAGAGCGACTAGGTATATATTTTTTGGAGATGGGAGCTGTGGCAAGGGGAAGCAAGGTTATATACGACAGGGCTCATTCATCTATATCTACTATCAAGAAAGGAATGATAGATTGGTACAAGGTCTTCGATGGTGCAGATTGGTTCCACTGGACAGGAATCACTCCAGCCCTATCCCAAGGAGCTGCGGATGCTTGTCTAGAAGCTATACAAATTGCAAATGAGTTAGGACTAACTGTTTCAACAGACCTGAATTACCGAAAAAAGCTATGGAAATATGGAAAAGCACCTAAAGATATCATGCCTGAACTAGTAGAAGGTTGCGATATCATATTAGGTAATGAAGAAGATGCTGAAAAGCATTTTGGTATTCATCCTGAAGGTATCGATGTGACAAAAGGAGATAGTGTAAATGCAAAATCATATATATCCGTTTGTCAACAGATGATGGTAAAATTTCCAAAAGCAAAGAAAATTATTATTACATTGAGAAGTTCTATAAGTGCATCTCATAACAACTGGGCAGGAGTGCTGTACGATGGTGCAAAACTATATGAATCAAAACAATATCAAATAACACATATCGTAGATAGAGTTGGAGGCGGAGATAGTTTTATGGGAGGATTGATATACGGATTGAAAACTTATCAGCATAATGATCAAAAAGCATTAGAATTTGCTGTCGCAGCATCTTGTCTCAAGCATACTATATATGGTGATGCTAATCTAGTGACAATAGATGAGGTAGAGAAACTAATGGAAGGAGATGCTAGTGGTAGAGTGGCGAGATAACTACCATTTCTAATATAAAATAAATGTAAAACTAAATATAAAATGGCAAGATTTACTAGAATTCAAGTAGCAAGTATGATGGCTGACCAAGGAATGGTTCCACTATTTTTTAATAATGATATAGAGCTAGCAAAGTCTATTGTAAAAGCATGTTACGAGGGAGGAGCAAGGCTTTTAGAATTTACTCATAGAGGAGATTTTGCACATGAAGTATTTGGGGAATTAGAAAAATATTGCAAATCTGAATTACCTGAAATGATACTAGGAGTTGGCTCTGTAACTGATGCAGCATCAGCTTCACACTATATGATGATTGGAGCTAACTTTGTGGTGACACCAGTACTGAGAGAAGATATAGCTATAGTTTGTAATAGACGCAAAGTACTATGGTCTGCAGGTTGTGGTTCTCTAACTGAGATCACTAGAGCAGAAGAATTGGGATGTGAGATTGTTAAATTATTCCCTGGTGGTATATATGGACCAGGATTTATAAAGGGAGTTAGAGCTCCTCAACCATGGACAAGCATTATGCCGACTGGAGGTGTATCTCCTGATGAGGATAATCTAAGAGGATGGTTTGATGCAGGCGCTACTTGCGTAGGAATGGGTTCAAAACTTATAAGCAAAGATATAGTTGAAGGCAAAAAATATAGTCAATTAACTCAAAGAGTAAGTGATACATTGGTACTGATTAAGACTATAAAATAATAGCAATTGACCAAGGGACACAATAGTTATTGGGGGTTTAATTCTATTCGAGTCAGCAATTAATCCATTTTTTGTGGTTGATGAGGGTGGGTGCTACTTCTTTATATTAACTTATTCCTTGTGTCATGAGTAAATGAATCTAGATTACGTTGCCGTATCTTCGATTTTGGAGGCTTGGAGGTAGTCGAGCAAAATTAAATAAGTGATGGTTATTACTGATATTCTGTTGGTTAGTAAAATATGAGGATGCTGTTATAAATAGAATATAGCTGTATTAGGCAACCATTCGGGTATTGGTATTACAACTTAGGGAATACCTTAAAAGAAAAAGAATTCTAAATTGATTCATTATATATGTATATTCCCCTTATATTGTGCTCATAATTAATACGATCAGAGAAATGAGATTAAAGTATAGCTTCATATTTATTATTTTTGCAGCAATCATGATGAATTCCATTGTGGGTAATTCTCAATCTGGATGTATGGATTCACCTATATTTCTCCCAACAGAGTTCTATGAACAAGATCCAGAATTATTTTTATCTAATGCCTCTATATCTATAGATAGTAATGAAACTATTTCTTTAATGAATGGACTTGATACTAGCCATATTTATCATATCGATAGCTGGTCAAAAAGGACATTTGATAGCAAAATACAATTATTAAGATTGGTGAGTTGTATCCATAATTTTCCTAGTTTTGGAGAAGACTTAAAAGGAGTAATCACAACTTATAATTTTGATAATGATATAGATGCTCTGGGTGGAAACAAACTAATCTTTATTGAGATAAATTATTTGAATGGCATTTATTATTTTATTCACACTCAAGAAGGGATGTACCAATTTTTCTCATCTTATGATTTTGTAAATATTAGTGTAACTACATTAATTAATTCAGAACAGATAGATAAATTTGAATTTGTAACCCAACTTGATACTACCGCTAGTTATGAAATATTATCAGAGGGCATTGTTTTTGATACGATAACCGAAAAACTTATGTATAAGGCGGCGGGTGACTCATTAGTAATATTCCCAGCACAGTTTATAGATACATTCAAGATAATAACCCAAGAGCATAGTACTTGTGATGATGCTATAATTGTTATTAAAGATATGGAATATATAATTGAAGATAGCTATAATGTATTAGATATTGTTAATCAATCAATATATAAAACAGTAACAGAAGAATGTCTTTCGGTCCCAGGGTATTCATCATTTGATGTCTATGAAAGATTTCCTTTTGATATCAATATGCTTCCAGTAAGTATAGACTGGGATTTTAGTTTTAATAGTATTGATACACTTTGTAAAGGAGTTCATTTTCTAGATTGTATCAATTATTCTATTGACACAAGTATCATATACGATACAGTAAACTATCATAATGTCTATGAAAAATGCAAATCTGGATATACTAGTATAAATCAATATTGTGTTGACAAATATATTGAAGTTCCCCCCATATATGAGACTCGAGATTATGAAAAATTAGTTGCTCCACCAATTTATACCCAAACTGCTATACCAGCACAATATACCACAATAAAACAATATTTTATTGAGAATAAAGCTGATTTGGATTCTAGTTGTGTCTATATCGAATATGATACCATATCATATACTAGATTAACTGTTCCCTCATATACAGAAAATATTAATATTCCAGCAAAATACAAAACTCGACAATACTATAGAATTAATGAAAATTATAATGTGATAAATACTATAAAATATGGTACTGAGCAGATGGAATCATACTATATAAATAGTAATGGTTATCATATTGATGAATGCTATATGCGAATTCCCGTTCCTTTCAATAACTGTCTCAAGAAGGGAATAGCGGAATCTTTATACCAAAAAGGATATTTGTCTGTAACAAATACAGATGATGAATCCTTCTATAAAGCTATCACGGAATATCAATTTGAACATAATATACCAATAGGTAATATTACAAAATCGTTTTTGAATCAGCTAAACGAAGAATAAACATGATTAAAAGAGTACTTATATCAATAGTCTTATCGATAACCATTCTTTTTACTGGAAATGGACAGATAGGTTTATTGGAAATAAATACAAAAGATTTAGATGGCAATATAAAGTCCTTATACGAACATCTGGATTCTAATAAAAACCATTTGATTAACCTAATGGGATTCTATTGTGCTCCTTGCATTAGAAAGATTAAAAAGATTAATAAAAATCTAAACAAGTGGGACAAAGAATATAATCTAAAAGTCACTTTGGTTGAGGGTAATCACTGGGATGATATGTCTTATATAACTCATAAGATGGCATATTACAATTGGGATATGGATATATTGGTCTCTAATAATATTGATGATACGGGTATTTATGGTGTTCCAAGATATTATTTTTTGGCAGCTGGCTCAGACAAATTAATTACTATATCTGATAATAGTATAGATGGGTTTGAGAATTTCTTTTATAATAATGTGATTTTGGATAGTTCTTTATCTTTATTTCAAAATTCTTTTTCACAAAGCATTATGTTTCAGAATTGCAAAGAAAATAGTATCCAAACATTTGATTTGTCGAACGATACAATGATAAATAATAATAATTATTATAGTTATAACACATTGTATTTTACGGATGAGAATTTTAATCGCGACATTTATATTTATGATGAAACTACTCAGTCCTCCAAAATTTATATTGACTATAACTTACCTATGTGTGGTAGATTTACTTTGACTGATTATGAAGGAGACAAAATGGATTTAAGAGTAATGGATATAATTCATGAGAATTTTAATGATACTATCCCACATCTGACCTTTGTTACTGACAAGTATATTCTTGATTGTGACAATGATTCTATCCCATTCAAATTGATAAAAGATATTGGGACAAATGCTGGACTGTTGTTTGATATAGAAGATGGTGAGATTGTTTCGAGATTAGTTTGTCATGGGAATATTGATCAAATTATTTTTCTTGACGATAAATATAGTTCTTGGTGTCAACCAAATAAAGTATCAGATATCCCAAGAAATATACTTAAGGTATTCCCAAACCCAAGCAAAAGTAATTTCAATATTTCGTTACCTGTTTTTGGTACTAAACATATAAGATTATTTACAGTTAATGGACAACTTCAACAATATTTCACAACAGATAAGGAATCGTTTGAAATTAGGATAGATGATGATGCTGAACGGATGTACATACTCCAAATATTGACAGAAGATAATACTTATCATAAAAAGCTCTTGAAAATATTACCATACTAATCCTATTCCCCTCATCATCTCAACCATTTTTCAGGATTGAGCTTAGTCTTATTGTGCCATAATTCAAAATGAAGAGATTTGCCAATAGGAATAGATCCTATTGTTTTATTTTGAGAAACTTTGTCCCCTTTTTTTATACTAGCATTTGATAGGTTTGAATATACAGAATAGTATGAACCGTGCTGTAGTATTATCATGATTCCATTATTGGGAGCATCGAC
>JAUTBQ010054657.1:0-17416 GCA_032361185.1 Lepetodrilus ovalis
ATAGAATAAAAATAATAATTATAGCCGTGAGATGTTCAGGGGCCCGTTGCACGACGCCCTTGTAGCGCTACAATAGTTGTAACTGGGCTCCCGCCACAATAGAAAGAATTGACGTTACAATAGGTGTAGCCTACAAGAGCGTCGTGCAACGGGGTCCAGCTCATCAATAAGAACGCGTCGACCGAATATAGGCTATTGAGCACATATCTGTAAATATCAAAGGATGCTGACATTCAGGCTACCATTATTGTATGAACGCTACTTACTGTGAACAGCACCGAGTTCAAGTATAAACGGAACCCGCATATACATTAATTTTCCGAAGAAATATGATTAATTTAATTTAAATTATTTGAACTGAGCGAGTTCCAATTGTAAATATATATGTTTGAAAATACTGCGAATTTTGTCGTAACGGTTTGCTTCTAGTAGAGTGTCCACTTTGCTTAAGCCCAACGCACACGGCAAACAAAAATACGGGTTTACTTAAACAAAAACGTGTTTTCGGTGATTTTGTCTGTCGTGTGTGTTGAATGAAAACAGAAAACAGTGTTAAATCTGCTTTAGCCCATGTCACACCTAATTGTTTTCACCCAAATACTTCTATTCGAAATATCCCGTAGATAAGTTAAGCAAGTCTAAATTACTAAAGAACAAGGTACAGATATAACGCATATTAGGGTTTCTTTCTTATAAATATAATGCCATATTCGATATAATTTATGTTTTAATTACTAGTATTTACTTTCACCCCCTGAGATTATTGATAAGTAAGCTATGGTAGTAGTCTATGTGGTCCAACAGACAGACAAACACAAAACACATGCCACCGGTGGATAACAAAAGTAAGGTATCATACAAATGACGTAAAGCCGTATCTCCAACAAAATAGGGCAACGTGATACTCTTGAATTCCAATTGACAATAACAATTCTGGAATGTGTTTAGTGCCAGATGATTCGTTATACTCCCATTGTCTCCACGAGGGGCAAGACTCGGACAATATCTAAGGTCATCACGTCACAGCTTGATTGGCAGCTCACAGTTATCGTGAAATGCATGTAAGCGAGTAAATAAAAGTGACACTTTGGTATGTTAATTGCAATTGTTTTCGGGGATAGAGAAAGGAGAATTAGTTCATGTCATAAACCTTTTTTTCTCACCCAAATCTTATTGTACCATAGGTTCGCCAAGAGCAGCTAAGCAAGACGAGGTTTCTGGAGCAACATTGTAGTACAATACACAAGTAGAATTGGTAATTTACTACAACCGATTTACTTTTAGCAAGTTATAATGTTTTGTAAAAAAAAGAACAATATGGAACTAATGCTATAGCATTTCTAGTTTGACAGACAAGTTAATTAAAAATAACACACTGTTGAAAATATATCAATTTGAACAATATCTAGATGTATATCTAACATAGAACATCACTATAACGTCTTAATTCAACACCGGGCCATGTTGTGCATAAATATTATAAAGCTTTTAGTTTTGCCAAGTATTAAAGTAGACCCTTAATATAAATTAGTAAACTAGGAAGTATTGGCACGGAATTCGAAAGCGGAATTTACAAAACAAAAAAAACCAAATCTAGTCAGGGATGATATATATATAGTATGGTTCAAATGTTAATAAACATTTTTAATATGAAAGCAAAATCCTGTACACCTAGTACACTTCTTAAATAAATTGGTTTGTACTGAGACTGTGAGTGTATGCACCGACAATAGAAACCCTACCAGGATGTGCGGGGCATTTAATTTCCCTGACAAACTCAATTGCAGAAATATACTACCGTATTAACATATATAGTAGATAGACAGAGATGGCCTACAACAAGTGTAAGTTAGCGGTGTATTTGAAGTCCTCTGCTTTATTATTAGAGAAGGGAGAGAGTGGGAATAGAGCATATATATTAAACATACAGAGAAAGCAAAAGAAAGAGAAAAGAATTAAAAATAGGGATAAAGTACCTTGTTATGTGAAAGAAATGAGAGAAGAGAGAGCTAGACAGAGAGAGGTGAGAGAGAATGAGAGAAAGAGAGAGAGAGAGAGATAGAGAGAGAGAGAGAGAGAGAGAGAGAGAGAGAGAGAGAGAGAGAGAGAGAACGAGAATGGAGAGAGTGGGAATAGAGAATGTATATTAAACATACAGGGAAAGCAAAAGAAAGAGAGAGGAATGAATTATAGGGAAAATTCGAACCCAAGATACACTAAACATTGCACAAACGTTCCTAAAGAAACAGTTCTATTCCCTATATACACACTGATAGTGAGAGGCCTTACCACTTTGTTACATTTCTAGCGTACATTAAACAAAAGTATGGATGGTTGCTGTTTCAACAGTTGACAATTAGCAATTGTCAAGATAACCTCTGTCACCAACAGTGTAACTGCCTATTAGGATCAAAGACACCTGTCTACATAAACTGTTTCCTCTCCCCCTTCATCCATAAACATAATATATACATAACAGAATAATTTACATTGCGCTTTTGCTATAGGCCTACGCCAGATGTAGCCTATTTATAAATACTAGTATGTCCCTAAGTAACCAAATGTTCCTATAGTTACTTCCATGATCACTCTGACAATCTACAGACCAATCCATGAATTGGACAAATTCGCCTCCAAATATTCGACGTGGATGGCATATCACGATATGCTGGGGATGTTGATACATGTTAATTCCATTAACCCTCTCCATGCCGAAGGCAACAGGAGATGCCATAAAGAGCAGTATATGTGACTGGCCTGTTGAATAGAAAACCAAAGAAACTAATGTGTAATTAACTTTTAGTTATCATCAAGTAATCTGGAATTAATATTACGTGAATAAAATCAATTGTACACTCTGTGTAAAGTTTAGTATATCATTATTTCAAATTATTTATGTTCTAAGAACTAAATCAAAATAACATATTGTTATATATAAATATCAAAAGGACCACACAGTTTTTTCCCCATACATTATACGTATTATCTCATTTCTCTCCAGCAACTATCGCTTCTTGCATAGTACGGCCGCATTTTCTCCTATTCCAGAGTTTGGTTTCGAGTGTTATTATCTCCCCTGCTAATCAAAAGAGCGCAAGATGTGGCTATTTATCTTGTGAATGAACTCTGACCCGATAACCCAGGTGCGTCAGACGTACTCGGTGGGTCCGGTGTTTACTCTCAGACGGCCAAAGTGGCTATTTCTGGAGCCATTTTACTACCAAGGTTTTGAATTACTATACGATTGTTATATTATCTCGTCAACAAAACTCTGGGCTGACTTTTCGTATTGCATTGCAGCCATTGTTAGAATAAATATTGAGTTTTTTTTTAGCTAATTGCAATATTTTAGCTAATTTTAATTCAAATACTTAATTCCAATATTTTAGTTAAAAAATATGTAATCTGAACATTAATCAATAAGGGAATCGAAGCGTTTTAAAGATAAAGTATTACTAAGTGCACATTCTTTGGGATGTCTCTTATTTCGCTGTCCAAGAGCGTAATTAAAATTTTGAAATTGGTGCTGCTTTGCATTCCTATTTCCGTCTTTTCTTTGTGCCAGGTAAGCTTCGTGTATTAAATATATAATTATGGACTTTCAATGTACCTACATACTAGACAGACACATTTTATTTTATATTTTTCTTTAATTTAATTTTAAAAGTATAAAATCACAGAAAGTTGATAATGCACGTAGCTCTAATTATCTGGTCTTTGGAACAAATAACCGCTAGATCGAAATACCCCCAATGTAGATCGACTAAAGTGATTTTGGCGATATATAATTAATGATAAGTATCACAAATGAATGTATATAGTTTGCATTTATTACTCAAATATAGAGCTACGCGTTCATTGCTATATGTGATTGTATGCCTTTAAGTATATAATTACTATTATTGTATCTATTGTTTGAAGCATTTTTTCACTATTTCCAAATGTGAAATACATTATAACGTCTACATATACATGAACTTCCCTTTTTGGTGGCGAAAAGAATTATTGCAACTATGAATCCTTTCAAGTGATTTGTAATTCCACCAGAATCGTTAGAATCACCTCTAATAAACCCTTATCTCTAATTTGAATATAAGTCCCTCTTTCAACCCGCTCTGCTAACATCTGTTTGTAACATTACAGCAATCTGAGTGGGTTGCATAATGTTGCAATTGCATAACAGTCGATAATTACTTAATGAGAAGGAAAACTGAAAGACAATTAGGTCGATATTGTTAATTACCAAACACATGGGACCATTGTGAAGCGTATACATGACACGTTGCAGGTGAAATTTCAAGATGGCCGCGATGCCAGATGGCGCTACAAGATGGTTCTGGTCCGTCACCACGTATATGTTAAAGCGCATGGCAGCCATCTTGCAGCCAACCAAAGACTCATTACTTCCCGTGAAGTTGTAAACAGGGCCGGGAGTTGAACAAATTTTATTACTCCTTTGATTAGCTTCGGATGATTCCGACTTCCGAGGTCCAGGCGTCTAAATGTGCGCATGGCAAATGGGTCATTAACGCAACCAATCAAAACACCTTTTTTTTCAGTAGTCTGTAGTAGTGTGATCTGAGCGCAACGCAGCCAATACATAAACGGCGTCTGCTGGCACATTTGGATATTTATCGCTATTACTTTATTTATCGATTAACGTATTTGTTATTTTAAACAATTTGTTAAGAAGTGAAACTCTTGTTTTGGTTCCGGTTGATTTGGATAAAATTAAAAGTCATCATCATGCTGTCAATATGGAGACTATATTATGGGCTCTTGTATGCTAATTTCAAAGCTATATTAACTCAAACTTTAGACAGCATTAATAAAGTTGTAGTTAGCATGGTTAACGTATTGCTCAATTAGGGGGTTAGATTATTTAGGATCGGAGTATACAGACGATTCCACATATTGCTGCATATGAAGTATTCAAACTCAAATATATATTTATTGGATATAGGAATCTTGATGGACTTGTATGTATATCCTAAATAATATGTTCTTGGTAAAGTAGAACGTGTAGACTTTAATATTAATTAATATGCACGCGGGCGGGCGCGTATCTCTCTCTCTCTCTCTCTCTCTCTCTCTCTCTCTCTCTCTCTCTCTCTCTCTCTCTCTCTCTCTCTCTCTCTCTCTTTCCATCCATATGTAATATGTGTGTATATATGTCCGGCTTAACTTACGCTCCTTATTATACCAGGAATATTTGTTGTTCTCTTGTGAAGCACCGATCTCCATAAATATGACCATATCAGTCACAGAACAGGGATAGTCATTAGCATTGGCACAGTTCAATTGGAATCTATAGTCACATGAATCTTCTAGCATGTTCCGGTACAAATAAGCTGCCATGTTTATGTTTACATTCGGATCACGCTTGGTGTGTTATGCTACCTCTACACCATCGGACCCTGGCGTGTAATGGCTTGCGAGTCCACTTCAAGTAACAAACGACGTAGAACAGTCCACTCCAACAGTACAGCCCCGTCACTGCACATATGGAAATTAAGACATCAGTTTGGACTGATAACGTCCTCAGCGCAATACCAGTTCAGTAAATTGACATTTTGACTTGACCAACAGCATTATGAACTAGGTACTAAACCTATATCCGGACAGTGAAGCTAACTATATACTTAATAGATCACGATATTCCATCTAGTAATCATTCCTTTTAACGTTAAAAACAAAGGATAAATTATTATTTACCATTTCTATGGTAATAGTCCCCGGTTACAATTGTTATAATATATACATCATAAACTAAAATCAGTCACTTTATCATCGAGGCGATAATTTATGTTTTATAAAGTCACTCGTGTATCAAGTTTGAATGTGTATTCTTCGTTTTATTTTAGTTTCGATTTTCTACTGGGAAAGAGTCCTTATATTTAAAAAGTATAAACTCTCTAAGACTATTCGATTTATGATAGTTATATCAACGCAAAACATTTTAGTGAAAGTATCGATATCTCTATACAATTACAACGAATATATCATACAGATAGTCCTGAGTAAGGAGCAAACAAACTCATATATCATGTCACCAACGCGCGTGTACAGGACCTCCAAATGAAATATACAGTACGGTACTGTTTTCGAAATATCCACAGACCTGGTAACTTACTTTTTAATGTATGCAAAATACCATTGAGCGTGATAAATTCTTTGTACAGATCTTCAAAGGTCACTTTTATGACAGTGTATCCAACCCAGATGACATCTAAATACCAGCAACAGACACAGATTAAAACATTAATGTTCGATAAATCATTTCAATTGGACACGACTGTATTTTAGATTATCAGAAATGGCCAATCGACGGTTGTATTTTATAACACGTGACATTTTCCCACTACACTCTGTATGAATACGACTTTACCCAAGTCCAGTTTATCACTGATAATATACTAACTGTAAACAAATATTATCATATAACCCTTCACCAGTATTTTATTTGTATTCATGAACTCTTATGGATGTAACTTTCAACGTATAGATCTTTAATCATGATTGTCCATTATCGTCAAGTAGAACCATTTTGAAAAATCATTTAAATTCATTGTTTGGACATGATGGCTTCAACGTCCGCCATGATGGATATAGCTAACCCCCACCTGCCACACTAAACTTGTCGTTAGGGTAATATCATCCTTTTTTACGAGTGCAAGTTTGCCTATCGAAACTGCAATCTGAGTTAGAGACACCGGCGTGGCTAGTCTTTAGAAATAATTTGTGTTTCGCTTCACGCTTGTTAACCGTTGAAAGGTCACAAGGGGTCAAACGGGTCGTTATGGATTCAATTTTAGGCTTCTTAAATTCAATTTGACGACCTCTAACTTCGGCCATGGTTGTAGTTCCGCCACTTGAAATTTAAGCAATAACAGTTGTGACAACATGCTGCCATATACCAGCCAAATGTCAGCTGAAGAGGTCCTACTGGATTCAAACAGCGGGCTGGAAGATGTGCAATGCCTAGCTGAGGGAGACATTATATTTAAGTTACTAAGAACTAGAGGAATGGTAATCTTTAACTAATATATTTCTTTCTTTTCAAAAACGTCAATTAATCTCATGTATATTTACAGTATTTGTGAACGTATTTGTGGACGTCTAAGATAATGTTACATGACATGTTTATAGACTGCCCATAGTCTTAGAAGGTGAAAGTTAATAGTGTACATATACATTATATTGATTTGTTTTATGTTTTTATGTGGGGATTTTTTTTAATGGGATTATTGGGTTAGAACAGCGTATACAACAGAGACTAATACGTTTATGAAATGTATGAAAACGAATATTAGCTATTCAAATATGACTGTAGCGCTCTATATGGTAACTGTGGAGCAAAACGGGTAAGGATTTTATCTTGATATTGTTAACATGGTAACTCGTAAACCATTCAATCTATTAAGGCTAATGTCTGGCCAAACACTACTAATCCTAAAATTGGTCTGAGTCAAGGTCGCATATACTTTTTCAAACATCGGCAATGGTCAGTTGGTAGTTATGGCGATGAACGCCACTGAAATACACTACTCAACAACGATAATCACAGTATAGTTGATCCCCTTTCTTTTGATCTTTAGTTATATACCGTATATATACACATCACCGCCATCTGTTATTCATATACAAAGAAGAGAAGCCTTGAAATGATGTTGAATGCGACTTCACTGGCCCAGAAAACGTAAATCGTTTGATTAATCGAACCCGTCCACAACCGAGTTCAGATGCAACTCTTCCTCAACTTGTTCCGTTTCCCATACAGTGTAACGATGCTGGCCGTGTCTGCGGCTATTCATCAGTCTAGCTTATGACTATATATCACACGAGGTTAAATAGGGCGGTATGGCAAAACGGTACACAACCATGGACGTTTCCACCATGATTTATATGTTATGTAGTCTACATTTCATTACAACGGGGCCTCCTGTCTATAGGGTCATGTTTCACATGCATGTTTCGTGTATGTCCTAGGTTTTATTATCGTGGAAAACTGTCATTTCAACCTGTAACGGAAATGTTAAGAAATATATCTATTTGTCATATTTCAAAGAAATGAACGTGGCGGTGGCGTTTGCCATGCATGGCTGACATACTTGCACCAATGGCGTCAAACAATGAACAATAATTTACTGGCGGTGACGTTTAGAAAGAAATGAACAAGAACTTTGGTACAAACCCACAAAGCCACAATCCATGTAGGCCCATATGTCAATATACATACCGATAGTCGTAAGCTTAATTAGTTCTTATGTAATATCACCGTTTTGACATTATAATTAATTGAAAATAGTATTTGATTATAATTTAGCCGTCGAATAAATTTCACTATAAAAGGTATATTAGTGTCAGTTATAAAATCTTGGTAATATCACCGTTTTGACATTATCATTAATTGAAAACAGTATTTGATTATAATTTAGCCGTCGAACAAATTTCACTATAAAAGGTATATTAGTGTCAGTTATAAAATCTTGGTATCCTGTATCCCTTAAAGATATTTTTTAAATCAATATTTAGATTCATGAACAACCAACTATAGACTATCTGAACATGTCTCCCAGTCTCACATTGAATAACATGACGTTGGGCGGTATCCTATAGACAGCTCAAGACTTAAGTCAGAAAAACACTAACTTTGCGACACATTTTGACTAAGTTTTCTATATTGGATTAGTCTGAAGATTTAGACATAGATTCAATAAAGTTTGGCTAAGTCAAATACAGAAAACTTGGTCGAAATAGGTTGATAATTAAGGTTTTTGTTGCTGATAAATTAAAAACTTAAGCTGTTTATAGGATAGCGCCCATGGTCTCTTAATGAATACGAAAGTTTCTTGAAAAGATGTCGTGTTCAATTACCATAACGCACCAGTTCAGTTGATACCTGTATTTCTTTAATTGGAGTTGCGCAATAGGTAATGTTCCTGAGTGATTGTTCTAGAAGACACGAGAGCTTGGTATTTAGAACATATATGAACACATTTTTTTTATACATATACAATGAATAAGCAATGTTAAGCATTGTCTTAACACTACATTGTTTCATCATTAATTTCGACTATTCTCACTTTCCGTTCGTTGAATAAACATTCGCATAGTTGACCATAAACTCCTAAAGTTCACGGACATTATTAATATTCCTTCATATTTTTCTACCAGACATCTCCGGTAGTGCATGCACGTGTAATTTGCCCATCAACGCCAAATCCGATTGCCAAGGGGTTTTTAAAACAATACATTATCGGGAGAATGAACTGGTTCTCTGTGTAGTGTGCGGTACATCTGTGTAAGGATGTGAATGTCAAACTTTTCCGGTAGCTCTGTCCCGAATACCATCCCCACCACTGGTATATCAGACACTTATATACACGTGGCATGCATTTGATAACAAAGCGCATTTAGCGCGCCGGAGAGGTTTACCATTCTCACGTCCAGATTCTCTATTTGATGGCTTGTCCGGCGTGGAAATATAAAACACCCTCTCCTCCCAGACTGGGATTTGGGTCCGTCACTTCGCAAAGATCAAAAGCTCCGAGGGGCACCTGCATACCCGTGCACGTGTGTCCTATATATAGCTCTATACCCGCTTCACGATCAATCCGTCCTGTCGTGTATTTCGTGATTGGAAACTTACGGGACAAGACTTCTTCTTCATGTGTCTACTACCTTTTTGAAATCTGAATTGTATTGCACTGTATATATCTATACAGTATAGCTTAATTAAACCATATATTTGTTAATAATGTTTGAAACGGTGGAAAGATTATTTTTGTTATAAATGAGAAAATCGCCGCGGCGTGATGTAACGAACGCGAAAAGTGTTCCCATGTGGATGCCGATTGATGAGATTGTTTGCACGTGTTGGGACGCGATGCATTCCAGTGAGAGTAGCATACGGGAGAGTATACTCAACTAACAAGATCCAACTGAAGTGAATCCGGGAGTTCGGTGCCATTCTGTGTTGCGTAATGACGTCATTGAACGACGTCATGGAATAAGGAATTACCGTGCATGAAGTAGGGAGATTACACGAGATCTGTGATTGACGAGTAGGAATTGGTGAGTTCGAGGACCATTGAACTGTGGATACTTCTATTCTTTAGGAGATGTGAACCATAAATATATGATCAATTAAATTGGTATAATCACAAAACGTGTGCATGTATGTCCAATGTCAATCTAACATCAGTTTGTTGTTGATGTTCTTCATTTAAAATAACTGAAACTGAAAATTTTAAATATCAATTATAAACAAGTTTATATTAATTGTATAAATAATATATATGTACATATAATGTACATGTATAACCATGTAGCAAATAGTGATATGATATTTTTTTCTTATTTTTAATCAGAAATTAAAATTATAAAATAGATATTATATCGATAATTAAATAAAAACGTATAGACTATCTGCTATCGTAATTGAATTAGGAAATGTATAAATACGAGCATACAGTCGTGTAGTGTAGTAGCGAAATAAATTTAATAGAATCCTTTATGCCATTAAAAGGTGTAAGATATGGACCCATAAAAAAATAGCATTTTATCTTCATTGCACCTTGAATAACGTTTTAATTAATTGTATATATTAAAAATCACCATACATATTAAAACCACTATATTGAATGATATTTCCCATGGTTGCACAGGTGGTTGCACATTACCAGCGTTACCCCTGACCCGTTACCTCACCTGCCATGATATCTGTATCTTGTCGACATGTCAATCAAACAGCTAGCAGCGGAGGGTCCCCTCAACGTACACCTGTACTTCCGGTCCAACTTAACCCTCCTTTAGACAGTCAGACAGATTGACATCGACGTCAAGCAGCGAGATCTCCCAATTCGTAGTAGAAAATACGTATATAATTCTTAGTTTGTTTTCTTTCCAGTTTTGTTTCGTCTCAATGGTAAAATTGTTTTATCGTACAATATTATTTTCTTTTCTCGTAATGATGTTCCCTCTCACCAAATATATATTTATTCACAAGAAGTTACCTAGAAATAATAAGTTTGCCTTCACGGGGCGGTTCGTCAGATACGTAACCACACACGCATTCTACTTCCATCGTTCAACTTTATTATTTTACCATTTTTACTCTTCAAAACATGGGCCATAAATTTGTCTCAAAACTTACAAGGATATCTGTAAGTTATGTGAGAAAGCTCTAACGTTTGATAGTTACAGCGTTTTTATTTGTATCCATCACCGTCTAACACACGTTGACTTGGATTTAGCGTGACACGTCATGTGAGGCCACATTCCTACCACTTCTAAATACTTTCCCACTGTCAACTAATGTTATGAAGATATTTAAAATCTCATGAGATTTGTTTTCACAAAGTAAACGACTGTGTTCAACAATATTATTACGATTGATGCATTTATTTATTGGCTAAATTATTACCTTGAATATTCAGTTATTATAATTATACCTGATTTTCATTACAATCTCAAAATGTGCTGAATTAACAATGTTTTCCTCTTCGCTATACTGACGAAAGTTGGGTGTTTTTTTAAAAATATATATGTACCGTAAATATTAATGAAACAATCGTTAAGTATTTTAAAGTTACGGACTAACGGGATGTGTGATATATAATTTAAATATGCTCAACATTGATAGATTATTACCCTTGTCTGTACAGGTACATGTATATGAAAAATGATTTTACTCGATATGGAAATGTTCACAAGCTTTGTTAAACATACATGTCGTACTAAAATGTAAGATGCTATAGAGTGCAATAGCATCATTGATTTTTATTAATTTAATAAATATTTTTAACGTGGTTCATCATTTCCTTTGACGATCGCTGATAAGTCCAGATTACAGGACTCGGAAAAATATTGCGCTTACTAAAAAATAAATACTGTCATCATATATCTTCGATCTGTTAATTTAATAAAATTATTTATTTTTATCGTATTTTATTTCGGGTAATATTTTTCATAGTCATAATTTTTAGGAATTATATATGATCGTTTCAAAATATTATGGATAATTTCTTATTACTGTGATATCGTAAATATCATGCAACAGTATAAGGTGCCATTATAAATATCAGGGTTACTGTCAGTTATTAATTGAACACATATTAAATCTATCAAAATTTGTAAAAATAAATATTTGTATTTAGTACACTGTACTTGACTTCAATATTCACAAAATCTAATTTTCGTTGAAAATATGGAGAAAGTAGTATTTGAAAGGATACCAGAATAATTGTTGGTGTTAAATTTCACGATTCCCGGTTACATCTATCATTCTTGCATATTATAAGAGTTTATGCATTTTGAAACATTGGTACCGATACTGATGTATGCGTTCTATATTTTAGTAATATTTTCTATTTATCCTTATTTCATAACTTTACTTCACATTATGATTTATGTACACTATGTGCTAAAAGAACACAAAACATACTATGCTATTTAATATTAGGAATTCATACGAAAGGAATATTTCATGGTCCACATTAATTATCAATAGTATTAATAGTATTCATTAATGTGTACATTAGTACATTAGGAGATAGCATTCACTCTTGCTTTACCAAATGTAAAAGAAGCTTATTAAACGAAAAAAATAACAAATACTATGTGTTCAGTAATACATTAATTTAAATTCATATCGCAAAAGTGTGCTGTTCAAACACCAGTGCTGTAAACAGAAACCAAAGATCAGTGATTGAGATTACGTTATTTGTTCTGTCTTGGATTGTGGCAAAATATCGATACTGACAATCACGTGTTACGTAGACCTTCTGAAATGAGCACTAGTATGTCATCAAGGACCAGGGAATGTCCTCGACGTGACAGGACGCACTGTGATGACACCGTGGCGGTACCTGGATACTATCCGAGTGTCTCGTGCCGTCATTCCAGCAGTCAGCGTCAATATAACGGTAAAAACACGGCTTCGGTGCGGGTACCCCGGCCCATTCTCAACTCCGGTGCTAGTACCCCGGTCACCTAAACTTTGATGTGGGTATCCCGGTCACAGTGTCACGTCAGTGCGTGTACCCTGGTCCATGTGGCACAAGTATAGATACCCATTTCACTACAATGCTTTTTAAGACGATAATAAATCGATTGATGTGACAATTTATTAAAGTTTTAATTAATACAACAAAGTCTAATAGCTATTATTATGCTACTCTAATTTCAATTGGAATGTTGTACTATATTTCAACGGATATCCTATTTTTAAGCATTCGTGTCCACTACCTACCTAATATGCATGTACATGTATACAATATAAGTTATTTGATTTGAAGTGCACACACACACACACGCGCACACACTCTCTCTCACACACACACACACACACACACACACACACACACACACACACACACACACACACATATATATATATATATATATATATATATATTTATATATATGTGTGTGTGTGTGTATATATATATATTTAAATTGCGCTGTGGATTATTACCATTTAAATATACCTTGCATTTATTCTATTATACATGTATATTGAAAAACGTTCTAATAATACAAATGCAGAATATTTTGTTGTGGTGTACATTATGTTATATGTTCTCTATTTCGCCAGGGTGAATTTTGAGAATAAACATATTGTTTTGCAGTCGTATCTATCCATCGTTCTCCCGGAACATTATAGTATCACATGCAAGATGGCAAGATTTCATGAGGCAACAACGGTTTCTGGAATATCACTTGGACAGTATTGCATTATCTGTTCCTTGTATACAAGCTAGCTTTCTTCGTACTACAGATTTACGTCATTAAGCTTGGGAGTTCCCAACCATCTCATTCACTTCTATGTCTCCCTTGAAAGCTCGTTAGAGGTGGTCGTCGGAACGTTAAGTACCCGCTTTAAGAATGTCACCGGTTTATTGCAGTGTGTAAAGCATTCTCTTCAACTTGATTGCAATACAGGCATATTTGTTTTTCCTTGTTTGTGTATTTTACGTTTACGTCGAACGTCGAATTTCCATGAGCTACCCGCTTTCGATTCGACTTTAAAAGTTTTAGTGATAGTATTGAAAATATCATTCCTTTGAAGTCAGACAGTTAGGCTTTTTTCAAAGCACACAATCTGTTTTAATTGCAACTTTAATGTACCAACCTTAAAGATTAACCGTTTTTCATCATAGTGTTTACAATTTAGTATAGTCAAATATTGCGTGGTTTTCCTAACTTGTTCACAAGATATTATCAATCTTCATGGAGAAATCAGTTATTGTGTTATTTAGAAAGTTGGCATAATATATTTCATGAGCGCAAAGTTGAAATGTGTTCTTATATAAATAATGCTCCATACTCAGATTGTGACATACATGTACATACTGACTAGAAACAAAATATGATAATGAAAGTGCAAATGTATATCGTTTGTGTTTTCTGAGAGCGCGTGAAATGGGCAACATACAACAAAACGATAGTCGTACCTGTATAAACTGCTGTTTTGATCACATTTATCTAATTTCAATTCTGAACTACATGACAAAGTTAACAGTATTCGTGTAACTTTATTTATTAAGACGTGACACCAACCCAGCATTGAATGAATATTTATCAACACCCGTCTCCAAATAAACCAATTAGCAACAATAGTTCCCCCTTCAGAAAACAAGAGTTCTGTCCCCTTTTTGGCTTCTCAACAATGTCTGTGTTTCTTCCGATGCATGTTTCTTTTCTTTTCACTGTTCGGTTTATCGTTTTACACCTGTTTATTTTCTCGACGCCCCATCCCTATGTTGGACACGTGTCGGGGTGTATATTGTATCGTGGGCGGTCCGACACAACTTGACATTTGGCCTTCTCGCCAGGAGGGAGGTGTCTAGAACAGCTTGTCACATGCGCAAGTGAGACGATCCGGTCCAATCGAATTTATATTCGAATTATATATATTTTTCAAATATTTTATTTCAATACATTTCAGGAACTCTCAAGCGCAGCTGTGAAACTATTATATTTGAGATGTGTATTGAATACAAATCATGTACGGAACCTAGTCAGCCTATTAGACATTTCTAGATCTATAATTCTATATATTATTTCAGAAGAAGCACACTTTTCTTTCTATGCTTTTCATAGCAATTTGAAAATTGACTACATCGGATTGTGTGCAATATATCGGTATATTGCATTTGAAATTAGTTGATAACCGGCTTACATTTTGACGACATTTTACGTCAACCGTTTCCCGACTCGGTGGCGACGATCATTTGGACCTTAAAATATGCCGCCATCCATTTCATGGATATTCTGCGCTGTGAGAGATTTTGAGCACGGATCTGATTGCATGTCACGTGAATACAATGAGCTGCACGTGCTTCTTGAAATGCTGAGTGCCGTTCTTGAGGTATGCATATCCTTCAGGCAGAGAAGTGTCGCAAAGCTGACTAGGCCCATTCTTGCGTCGTCTTCCATTAGATACACCCCTTTCAATTTTCTCGCGGTGGCAGTTTGGACGAAGCTACCTCCGCAGATGTTCCATTCCATTAGACGGGCTCCGTGTCCTGTCCTTTGTCTAGAGGGACGTACACATGGTTGCAATAGTGCAATTAGCTGACATTACTGCAATAATGTCTGAATATCGTACAGCATCTTCCTACTGAAATAATGTCTAAGTATCGTGTAGCAGCGTCTGACTGCAATCCTTGCGAATATGGACAGAAGAATGCATCTGGTAAAATACTTTTGGGTTAAGAAATGGAAATTTGGTTACGACTGTAGATAATTGGGTTAAAACGTAAATTCTGCATTATGCAAACACATGTGCATTATCAGATGTATGTACATGCATGTATACTATAGATCAAGTGTGTACGTATACGTACGAAGAGCCGTACCTGGCCGGTATAGTAGTAATACAACATAGGAGGTACGCGAGAAAATGTCTTGTTGCGACGCAAAACGATCTATCATTAACAGAACAATCGTAAAACAACGAGTCTGGTCTATTTATTATGTAAATAATATTGCGAAATATGTTCTAATCTGTACTATTATTTTCGTTTCGATAGTAGTTAAATAGAAACAAATACATGTATATTAGACTTGCAACCGCTGATGCTGTTTTCTTAATACTCTGTAGAATGGCCTATAGTGACGATGTATTTTAAATTGAAATTATAACTCATCAATCTGCGTGTTACATTAAGCAATTGCTGTAGACTATTATTGCAGACATTTACCCAGACGAAACGGTTCCTCCTATTGTAATTCAACTTGATATGTCAGACAGATCACATGCTCGACCACCTTCAAATACAACAGCAGCATCTCAACAGGAGGTTGTCTTCAACTGGTCTTTCCAGATACATCTAGATCTAGCAGCCAACATGTGGGATCTGTCGGCAATATTTATATGACAATAGGAACTTTACACCAAGCTGTGATGTCTGCAAAGACGCAAGCTTCTTCATTCTTCAGCAAAGAGCAAAGAATTGGGTCCAAGAATACGAAACTATTTTGAATACGAACTGATGCTCATCTCAAGTTTTTTTCCACAAATACCCATATAAGATTTGAGCTTGAGCATGAAATCGTACTCAAAAGGTTTCGTTGTCTCGAGACAGGATATCGGGGACAAATGTTCGCTATGGCATGATTTCTAGACCACCGCCATTCTGTACACTACTTGTGTCCAATTATCACTAGATGACAACTTGTATGTTCTTCTATGTACATAAAAATGCTAGTGTTTATTATAAAGATAATACCTAAATAGAATATTAATAACAACCATAGAATTTGTCTACAAATGACCATCATTGCACACATTGACATTGATTTTATTCAAGCAGACATTCGGCCATTACAACATATACTTATTCAATGAATTCGCTCTTAATGTTGAGGAGAGTATGCGAGTTACTCCACAGTTGCTGAACATATATTATTTGCCACACGTAATGTAAGCTGCCAGTGATATTGGTGAAAACGAAGCCGTGTTTTCTGCTAGTGAGAAATGTGTTCCGAGATCCAAGGGTACACGGAGACTGCAGTAGATAGCGGACCACCAAGTCTGTAGCTATCTGACAGCAGATTGGAGGAAACCAGGAAACTACTTTTAGACAAAAATTAATGTGTTGTTTCTTCTTTCGGTTTGAATATATGTCTATCATCGTTTCTTGCGACAGTTGCCACGCCGTTTGAAATTCTTCAAATTGAAATAAACTCCATGACATTCACACTATGAATGTTTATTGTTTATGTTGTCCATAAGTAAAATAAGTTAAGTTTGTTGTTTCATAAGAGTACAACAATAGGAATACGGTACGTTAACATATGGTGGTTTTGCAAACTCAATGCAATAGTGATATAGAAATGCTAAGTACTGCGAATTATTATTCTAAGGTTTCTTTTAGAAAGGATTTATAATTTCCTCACAACCCTC